>OZ017773.1:20735551-20965299 GCA_963969385.1 Philonicus albiceps | reverse complement strand
CTATGAAGATGTCCGCCTGCTTATTCTCCGGAACATACGCAATTCCCCAATTCAAAATAGGCTATAGAACAATCACAGTTAACGTACGGACAATTTGAACAAACACGGCTCAGTTTTAGTATGTTTGAGATTTTGAGGATTCTTGTTGACTGGGACTGACGGTAACTTCTAATATAGACTGGGACTTGGAATATTTAGGCAAGTAGAGCCTAATAGGAAAAATATAAAAGTTAGGGTAGACTGGGAAGCAGAATATTCAGGAAAATGCAGTCTAATATTTAAAAAGTGATAATGAAATTTGGATTGGTTGGGACTTAGAAATATTTAAGCAACCTCAGCTTAAGCAGGGAAAAGAGATGAAGTTAATTCGAGGAAGCTGGGAATATTTAAGCAAACTCAGATTAAATGAGGAAGGGAAAGGTCATGTTAGAAAATTCAGCTAATAGTACTTACCAAACTCAGGTAAGTTAAATTGTCGGAACAAGTTTGGAATAGGGGAAATGTGTAAAATCGAATAAAAGTTTGCAGGAGCCTTCCGTTTGATCTGAAATGGAAAGATCTGAAAGAGTTTTTTGTCGCTCGGCTATATTTTCCGATATATACTCATAAATTGAAATGTAATTATCTGGAGCTCTGTTGACATCCACATACATTTTGGTTTTGCAAGCCATTGTTGGCTGCATTGATTTATATATTTTGGGCTACTCTTCGAAGAACTTTGTGCATAGAAGAGCTTACCTTCGATCTTGCAGACTGCGCGAAAGCTTCAGATCGGATGTAGCCCTTTTTTCGTGCTGCCAAGAGCTGCCACGTTTGACACTCTTAAATGCCGGAGTGACATAAAAACAACTCCACGAGTAAATTTTAAATTATTATATACCGTAGCAAGAAATAAAATTCAAATGTAATTTTTAATTTGAAGCGAAAAAATTATATTCAATGGATTAATAATTGTGAGCAGTGTTTTTGGATTCCAGCATTATTTCCGTATTATTTTTTGTGCAGATTACGAAATAAAAAATGATAACCATAAGTTAAGTTTAAATTTGTTGGAAGGCATATTAAGTCCATCTTAAATATTTTATTTGCCAACTATTTCATTAAATCAGCTTAAGTACAAATTTAAACTACATTTAGAACGTCTAATTGCGCAATTATGTTTTCTGTTTTATGCACTTTTAGAGATAAACTACTACTGTAAAACATTTGCACTTCAATTTCAGCTCTTGGACTGGAGAGAATCATCGATAAACCTTGGCATATAAGTTCAAGCAATGCCCTTTTAGGAGAGGGCCTTGAGGATGGTGTTCAATGGCTCGTCGAACAAATCCGGATTTGTACAACGAGCTTCAAAGAAAACATGAGGAGCAAATCATCTGCTAAACTGGACCTCTAGTGGCTGTGTGAAAATTGAGTTTTTATTAAAAAAAATATATTAATCGGAAAAGTTTCAATAATAAATTACTTGCAATTAATGAAATGTGTTCAAATAATATTAAAAACCTTTATCGTACTCCTTTTGATCTACCCTTTTTTTGAAATAATTGTGGTTGCCACCTTGGTTTCGGTTTATGTTTTCCACCACGACCCTTTCATTTTACATTATCGTAAATCTTAAGGAATTAAAAGTTTAAATCTGCATTTGACTGTTTGCTTGTTACACAAGTACAAGGTTTTAAAAGTGAGAGTGCTAATTTCTATGCCACTAGAAATCCACTTCCTTCGCCTCGTAGCTCGTTCGAGTTCAACGCGACAGACAGTTTCTAATATTCATCGTAAAAGTGTTGCATTTTCTTAATTACAACTTTTTTAAGTCAGAAGTTACTTTTCTTTCGTACGCTGGAAAGCGGGTGTTGTGGTGGTCATCTCGGTTTCGATTTATGTAATGACTTGATTTGCACCACGATTTTTTTTTATTTTACATTATCGTAGATCTTATCGGTATGAATTAAAAGTTTAGATGTAGTCTTTGTTTGGCTGTTTGGTTGGCATGGCAGCAAAATTACATGTAATTGTATTAGAATAAAAACACTTGCTTTAAATAAATCTTAGAAATGCTTGGAGAGTAGCAGTAGTAATAGCTTTTTGGAAATATTGTTTTGAAAAGAAAATAAAGATCCAGTTCTATCCAGATCTATCAATTACAAAGAGTTGGACGCGAATTGAACATTTTTTTAAAAAAATAAGTTAAGATTCTTTATTTGAAAAACCTATTTATGGTGTTCAAATAAAGAATTGAAGGTCAAGAGGGATTCCCCCAAAGGATAGGGCAGGTTAGCATAGAAACCCCCTAAAAGTTAGAGGCCAGAGAAATTCCTCTATATAATAAAAACACAAACTGTTAAATTGGAGATTGAATTGGAAAAAATCATAATTTTTTCAAATAAACGAAAGAAAATAAATTTCTAAAAAAGAAATTCTTATACATCAAGTGCAACATTAAAGTGGGAAAACTATTCCAATATCAAGAATGCTGCCCATCTTAAAGCGACCTTTTACTAAATACTGCACAAAAGCAATGTAAAATGACCGTGCCGTGCCTTTATTTATGAGCTGAAGGGTTCTGTTATTTCCTTTATTTTATCTTTCCAAATCACGGGACTCTTGAAAAGCTTTGCTTAAATTACCAGAAAAGTTAAGGCGTTAACAAAATGTTTGCATAACTTGGTGTTGTGCCAAGAGTTTCGTCTGTTTGATTTTTAAATTTTGAAAATACGTGTTAAGAATGAAACTCTTCTCCGTAGAAGTATGCTGTCTAGCCAAGAGTTACAACAGAACGTTTACTAGTACCAGAGGAGGGCGGAGTAGCCTAAGACTAATCTAGTCTAAAGGATGTGGGCAGTTAAGGGAAATTATTGCAATCAGATGACTTTAAATAACAATGAATGGAGATAAATTTTAATTCCTATGAAGACATTCAAACGCCCAAAACAAAGAATATACTGCATTATATGGCTTGAATTAATCTCCGGCAATTTGTTAACTTAATATGTATTCTTTTACGTATCCAAAAAATAATTAGAATATATAAAATAATAAGAGGTTAAATATTAATAACATTTTACAAATATTGCAATATAAAGTGGCGCTCAAAACATTTGCAATTAGAACTAAGTGTGTACAAATTGATAATAATAATATTACTATAATCCATAAAGTAATCGTTTTCTTATCACTATAAGAACAGTGACTAAAAAATACTATCAAAATATATCATTTTGGTAACTCAAATCATTTGCAATTGTATAAACTCATATCAAGAATAGAATAAAATATAGTAAATTTTTTCAGTTTTAGTATTTTATGGAATACCCCTTACTTTTTAAAACTTCGGCACATCTTTTCGGCATAGGTTCAATTAGTTTTACAATTGTAGGCTCCAAAATATTCCTGCACTCCTGATTGATGCATTTTAATAAATTTTCTTCCTTTTTAAAGACTTGTTTCCAAATTTTTTGATTTACAATCTGTCAGAAATTCTCAACCTGATTGATATATGGAGATTGAGCTGGCCATTCTAACACTTGCACCTTATTACCCTCGAGCCAATCCTTCACTATGCGTGAAGTGTGCTTAATGTCGTTATCATGCTAGAAAATTCACGAAATTAGCATTTCTTCTTCAGCATAAGGCAAGATAGTATTTTAATATAGCATACTTGTGCCCATCTGAATTTCGTATGCTGAATTTGCATTCATCTGAGAAAAAAACCGTCCGCCATTTTCGTAAAGTCCAATCTTTATGTATCCTTGCGAATTTTAGTCTAGCTTCAATGTTTTTCTTTGAAAGAAACATTTTCTTTGCTGGCTTGTATGTGTTTAGGGTCGTTATCATCCTGGAAAATCCACGAAATCAGCATTTCTTCTTCAACGTAAGACAAGATAGTATTTTGAAGGATGTCCTTATAGTCTATTCCAGTGATTGTACCTTTTATGCCTTTTATGGGATCTACACTATGTGCGGAGAAACAACTCATTGTATTATCTCCGCCAAATTTCGCAGTTTTTTCTGTGTATTTTGGATTATAACGTTGGCTTTGTGGTCTCCTAACATACTTGTGCCCAATCAGAGCCTCGTAAGTTAAATTTGCATTTATCTGAACAAAAAATCGTACGCCCTTTTCGTAAAGTCCAATCTTTATGTATCCTTACGAATTTCAGTCTAGCCTCAATGTTTTTTTTCTTTTTTTTTAAAGAAGCGGTTTTTTTGCTGCCTTGTAAGCATTATACTCTAATGCTTTTTGCACTGTTTCTTGACTTACATTTAAGTTCATATCATTCAAAATTTCCTTTTCCGTTATTGTTGGGTTTTCTTTTATTTTCCTTATCATTAAACACTCTCGTTTTTCGGTTAGTTTCCTTCTATCACGTTTTTTGTACAGTCTTGTTTGAGATGGTGCTTTCTAATAATGCTTGATATGGTCGATTTGTGTAACTTATTACTTTCTGATTGATGATTATGATCGTTCATAATTTTTTCTTTTTGGTTAATATTATATATGTTTCCAGCTATTGTAAATCACTAAATTAAAAAATTATTATAACAATATACCACTTCCATTAGGATCAACTTTACCTAATTGAATTCAGTTTTATATTGTATAACTCTGCAAAAATGCATATTATGCAAAGATGATAAATTTTATCATAAGTCTCCGAGCACACTCAATACTTCGACTGGATATGCCGTGTGTTGGCTTTTGCGAGAGTACTAAAGATAATTTGGTACCGAAGTTAAATTTTCTCTTTCAGCGAAAATTATATGTAGTTTAATTTCCCCCAGAGATTATGGATAACATCTAAACAAAGACATTTTTCAGTTGGGTCTTTCTTTTGTAGAATATTATCGAATTTTTAAGCCGGCTACTTGTGCAAAAGAAAATGCAATACGTTTGAACTTTATGAGCACTTTATTCGGAAGCGAATGCTTACAGAATTTCTTAGCCAGAGATCATCCGAAATCCTTTTAGTATATGTACGAGTATAGTAAATAGATAACTGCAAAAAATAATATTCGGGTGCGAATACGTATATTATGTATAATATATTAGAAATTATTTTTATTTTACGGATAATTTTTAAGAAAGTACAATATAGCGCGACTGCACTTTCGATGTATAATAGTTGGTTGGAAGTGTGAAATTAGTGGGTGTTTGGAATCTTACGCTCGTTTCATGAGCATTTATTCTGAATGCATTTAGTAATTATGTTAAATAATCCACTTAGTTTAAAATTCACATATTATTACTACTCTAAAGTTATTTTAAATTCTTCTTTCATATTTTCATGTGCATACATTTCTATTTAAAATGGAACTTGTTTTATAAGAAATATATATCTGAAATCACGATATGCGAATGCATTCGAACGTTTTATTGGATTTAATCGACTTAACATTATTCCACTAATATGTAATTCGAAGTACTAAGTACTTCGTCTAAATAACATACTTTTGTATATTCTGCCATCCTTAGTGACATTTCCCGATGGTAAATATACTAAGCATTAGTAAGTTTTAATATTTTTGAGGGATTCAGTTGGAAACCCTGAGCCAACCAAATCACCCAGTCCGTTCTCTTGTTGCCCACTCTTGTGGCCCAACACATCTTCTCCCTCGCTTGTGTTTTGTTCAATCTGGCTAATTTTTTTCATGTCTGCGTTTTAATAGGAATAGTAATCAATTTAGCAACCATTTGTATTAGAACAAGTCACAGCGCCTTAAATGTCCCACCGATTGCCAGAACATGATTGTAGTAATTATAACACAAAGTACTTATAAACATGTGGGTAGTAATTATAGCCCAACATTATAAGCAAAGTTAAACAGTTTCTCTCAAAGATCATGAATTACTAGATGTGACACTCTCTATACAAACTTAAAGCTCTAACCCATATGCAACTTCTAAAACTGCCTGGGGAAAATTTTTCCATTAGTGAAAGTAGCAAAGAACTATTGCTTCCTATGCCTTATCTAAATTCCAGTAAGAACGAAAGAGATAAGAATAGGCAGCCAAAAATTCTCATCTACAGCACTTACAGTGTAGCCAATAAAATGCAGCGTTTTTTTATCACGTATTTTTAAAGACGGGCCAATCTGTTGGGCTCGCTGTGTGCCTCTGCATGCATGGCGTTAGTGCCGTCCCCAGGCAATGTTCCAGCATAGGGAAATCCTGAATTGAGAATGGGGAACAGGCAGGTAGCACACTCAGAGCATGTATACGGATGCGGGCTGCTTACATTTTTTCACTGTGCATTTTTAAAGGCGAGCCAAACGTATTCGAACGTGTGCCCTGCTTTGGGTGGTGAAATGTGATTTTAATTTTCGTTCCGCCTCCCCCTAAATTTTTGTCTTTCTCTCACGCGTGAGCCCTTTATTACTATCCACTTTTAGCAAAATCTGCAAGGTCGGTGAACTAAGGGGATTTTCTGCTATAATAATTATACTTAAATAATACTCACTGCAAGAAACATAAATCAAATATTATAGCAGGATTTGCGAAAGAAAATTAAACAAAATCAGTGAAATTATTTCTCGCTACCTCATCTGAACAATAATACCATTATCTTGCTAAGGATGTTGTTTTTAAGACACTAGCACTAGCTACAGTAAGTAATGTCTGATAAATCGCAGTGTGCATTGAAGTCATAATAATTAATAAATAATAATAATAAATAATAAAGTTGTTTGAATTGTAATTATTAGGAATGGACTTATTCCACTTTCAAGAAGTATGTGTTTGTAAAAAGCAATTCATAGCCAAAATTTGTTTACTTTATAAAATTATCGTACTCCATCGAATGTATGTACAAGCATAAAGAAAAGGTGTCTATATTTTACTAAATTACCATTAACTTATCTTTTTAAAAAATGGACTTATACCATTTTTAGAAGTACAGTAGAACGCCGATTAGCCGAATCGCCAATTATCCGAATCGGTCCTAAGCGTAATATAAAAAATTAAAACCAAGTACTGTAAGTAAGTAATGTAATTTTTGTTTTGTTTTGTTGTAATAAGTTGGAACTCGCTGGAGTCCAGATATATTTCAACTGTTATGGTTGAATGCTAGAGGCAAGACACTACATGTTTGTTAAACTTAATAAAGTTTATTCTATGTGTGACATTTCGTTTTTCTTTATTACTAGTCTATGTCCGATTATCCGAATTTTCGATTATCCGAATCAACCCCGGTCCCAATTAATTCGGATAATCGGCGTTCTACTGTAATAGCTTATTTATCTATAATATTTAAAAATGTCTATGGTACAAATAAAGGAAATTGGGTTCCGTATGAACTCAATCCAAAAGACGCTCGGCCACATGTTGCAATAGTCGTCAAGAAAACTTTGAAAGCACTTAAATGGGATGTCCTACCCAATCTGTCGTATTCCCCAAATATTGTTCCTTCCGACTACCACTTTTTCCGATTGATGACTAGTGGCCTGGCCGAGGAGTACTTTACTTCTTACGAAGAAATCAAATTTGGTCTTTTCTTGGATCGCCTCAAAGGATGAGGAATTTTTTCGGCACAGAATCCTTAAGCTGCCTAAAAGATGAGGAAACGTATTAGCTAAAGATAGGCAATACTTTGAATAAAAAATATTGCACCAATTTCTTTGAATAAAGCTTCAAAGTTACAAAAAAAACCCTCAAAACTTATTTGTACCTTCCATATTAATCGTATATTATAACTTGAATAATGATATTTGCTAATATTTTCTCAGTAATAGTAACATACTCTCTAATATACAATTTAATAAAGACAAAATTGACAAGCTTCAGTTTGTGTTATTTATTCAATCTTTCAATTCCCGCCGCAATTCCTGCGTAGCGCAACTTTTCAAATATAAAGTTTACTTTTATTGCAAGTCTTTTTTACAATCCTTCCAGCACGGCTTCCTTAAGGGAAATCTATCCCCACTAACTTACTGGAATTTTCTAACTTTTGTTTTTGTAACATTGAGGTAGGTAAACAGATTGATCTTTACTGATTTTAGCAAAGCATTTGACAGAATTAATCATAGGATTTTACTTCTTAAATTACCTTTGATTGATTTTCCTCCATAAGACAAATAACTTCGGTCTTATTTGCACTCAGCGGGTTTTTTTCGGTGTCTCTTGTCCAGGGAAATATCCAATATTCATTATTTATATTAATGATATTTCTCTCTTCCTGCCAAACTGGAGAATTCTCTGTTATGCTGATGATGCGAAAATCTTCCGGATTATTCGTAACGAGCACTACTCTTTAAAATTCCGATTTTGACACATTTTTACATTTTTACACTGGTGCAGGCTAACCAACTTTCTTTGAATATTACATTCGTGCTTTTACTACTTTCTAAATACTACTCTTTAAATACTTTATTCCAGAATTCTCTTGGAGGAATGTGTGGTAAATGGCAATAGAGAAGCTTTTAGACGATTTAAAAAAAATGTCTGTCGTAGGTGTAGGATGTGCATTTCTTTTGAAAGCCGTAATTTTATAAAACGTTTGTAAATAAATTTATTTTTATCACAATTAACTGTATTTTATTTACTCAACTAAAAAAAGGAAAAAATTAAAAATAATGAAAAAAAACTTTATCATACCTACGCTATTAAGTTATTTTTTGTTAGTTCACACACTTTCTATCATAATTAGCCTTAGGAATGATAAAACATGCAATTTATTTTTTAAATCAAATTACTATTTTACGAATTTTCCACCTCAGTATCTTTCAAGGCTGATTTCAGTGAATAATAGCCTATTAAGTACTAAATTTTTTGTATTATTATCAAAAATTAGAGTATAACACAGTTTTCAAAGTTTCCCAGGAACTAAGGAATTGCCGCTCGAACGTAATTTCTCCATTTTAGCTAAAAACTTGTGTAGTTTTTTTTATGTTATGTAACTGATTATTTTATGCGTGAAAGTACCATTTATAAAGAAGGAGTTACAAAAAAAAACTTCCTAAAAAACGTCTACAAATTTAAATAAAAAAAATGTTGAAGCCGATCATGTCGAAAATTTTGAAAAACTTATTAAAAAAATCATAACTCGAAAACTACACCAAATTGCGGAACATACGAGTACATAGGTGTGATTCGGTTATCCGTCAATATGAGGCACCTAAATTTTATTTTAGGACGTCACTTCTCCGGCCACCCTGTATACTAAAAACAATCTAAAATAGTTGAAACAGTAAACTGGAATGAAATATTGTCAATTCAGAATCCTAACGCAGCTGCTGAAAGTCTAACCCTTTTAATAACTAAATGTACTGAATTGCCTAAATTCAAAGAACAAAAACATCTAAAAAGCTTACACGTATGGGATTGATTACGAGGGATATTATAGTTTCTTGTGAGAGAAAGGAAGTATTATATCTGCTTTGTCTAATAACTTAATCAAGCCTGAATATATATAAGACTATTTTAGAAAGGGAAATATTGAAGATTATAAATAATATGAAAATTAAAGGCGGTGGGTATTGAAGAATCCATTTGGCCTGATGCTTTAAAAAAGGCTGAAGCCAAACCTATTTTTTAGGTTAATGATAAGCATCTTATATCAAATTACATGTAATTACAGACTCTGATATCAAATTTAACTAAGGTAATGAAAAAAATTGTATACTTCAGGCTTTTGGTAATTGTTAATAAGTTTATGAAAATATTGGGTACCAAAATGCTCTTAACTTTTTAACTGATTGTACAATTATGAAGTTAGAGGTAATGCTTTTAAACTTATTTTTAGTAACCTAAATAATAAAAAATATTATTTTAAAGATAATGATTCTAGGAATCAATATAGTAAAGTGACTATTGGTGTGCCACAGGGAACAGTATTGAGATCTTTATTATTTCACCTCTATGTTAATGATTTATTGATTGATATGCCTCAAAATGTAATTATATCATGTGCAGATGATACAACATATCAGTATGTTTGGGAACATTGTCTGCATACAGCTTAAAAGTACTTACCCATTTTCTCCGTACTTGATCTGAAATTTTACTTTAAGATGTTATTCATTCATCCTATTAATGAAGATGGGATTACCGGCACCTGCGGATGACATACAGCTCCAAATCATTTGTGCACCATGTTTAATGGTCGGACGTAAATTTTTAACATTCCTCTCTTGATTTGTTTTTCGCCAAACAGTAATTATTTTGCCATCAGATGAAAAGATGTTGAACTTTGAATCGTCGGTGAAAATCACGTCATTCCAAAAAGCTACCAGTTTTTTAAATACTTGCGAACTGAACACGAAGCTTCCTGTTTTTAAATTCTTTTATTTAACTTACACTACGTGACGTCAAATCTTGCAATGCAAAATTTTTATACTTTACCAAACTCAATGAAATTTGTATAACTTCGGTGACAATACAAGTTAGTGGTGTTTCCCGAGCGAATCCACCCCCGCATCCCTTATTTCCACCCCACGCATCACTAAAATCATTGTACTTGTCTAACTTTTTCAATTTTAACTTATAAATCATTTATAACAATAAAATAAAAAAAATTTTTTAAACATTTTTTAAATGTATTTCTCTTTTTTCATTTATGTAAGGCTTGTTGCGTGCTATTCTTTATGTAAGATTTGTTGCGTGCTGAGGAAATCATTTCTCCTAAGCACTCTTCTAACGGTAACATCCAACATATTTTTTAATATAAGCGGCCATTTTAGTACCATTGTACAAATTTATGATATATTGGACTGTACTTCTATTCAGATTTATTATTTCCGCAATTCCTGCATAATTTTTTCCTTCGTTGTAGTGATAAATAGTAAGTTCAAGCTCTGATGATGTTGTTTGTCTCATTTTGATACTAACTTAACAAATCTCACTTACTTTAGAATGTAAAAATATGCTGAAAATATACAACAGGTCCTTACTATGATTTGATGAAGCTTCGCATTTTTCCCCGTATGAATATAAGTAACATCTATAATTTCGTTATGAAGATAATAAATAAAAATAAATATAAATAAATAAAATTACCCTTAGACGGAGGCGGTTCTTTGATTCGAATATTTTTTGTCAGAAGCAAACATTTAGAGCTTTCGATTTTGTATATTATCTTTGCAAGAAAAAGAAAGAATTAATATATGTAGAAGAACAGATCTATCTATGTGAAGATTAAGTCTAAAATGTTGGAACAAATTCTCAAACCGGTAATATACCTTAAACCTTAAATATTTGTGCTCAAATTACAAGTTTCTACTTGTACCATAATTAAGGCTGCAATTCCTACACAGGCTCCGATAAAACCAGAAGATCTTGAAAACAATATACTTGAGGATACAGGAACACGCACATACACATAAAAGCTTTAAATTTCATAATATTCTTTTTATTGCGTCGGGAGGTAAAAATGAAAAATGTCAAAACATCATTGATCTTGCATCAAATGGCAAATCTCTCGCTTCTAATCCAAGTATCTACGCCAGACGCAATGTAAGTATGCAAGGTATTTGTACTTGTAGAAATTTATGAGATAAATGGGGATTTTGGCAATTTATGAGGCAAATAGTATAAGCTCGCAATAGACTACGCCTATGAGTGGTAAATTTCAGATTTATCACCATCTAGTGATAGTTTTAACCGTCATGGCTAAAAGAAACTATATGATCAGTTCTCATATTGTTGTAAATTAATTAATCACTTCATTCAGCTAGCTTCATAAATATCTTCTTTGCAAGGTTCATCCTTTAGCCGAAGCCTCTTATCGGAATGTAATTGATGGCGGTCCTTTTAGCGCCCGAATGTGAGCTGCTTACAAACTTTTATGATGGCAGGTGATAGTTGATAATATCGTTGTACCATTCCTCATGGATATGATGTTGCTGCGGATTAATTCTGATAAAAATAAGTGCATTGGTTCTTTCTGTTCATTAAGCAAAAACAGAAGAAATAAGAAAACTTCTAGTCTAGATTGCCTTTTATTTTGCAGATTATACCGACATTAATCTTTCCTCAGGTGAAATTAATTACGAAACTGTTCTTACGTAAAGTGAGTTGCGGAATCTAGACCTCAATTTCCTTTTACATTTCAAGCGGCCGAATTATACACAACAAAGTCCTTTTAGTGAAAAAGGAAAAGTTACTTAATTCGTGACAGAGCATAGCGTTGACGAGGGGGACACCAGGGTCCCGGTTCATTAGATGCCAAGTCCTTTGTGGATGGTTGTAATCTTTTATGCTTCATAGGTTTTATTTTAGTTTAGCCCTTGAACGAACATATGGTAAATATTTCACGCCTGAACTACTTTCAGGTTAACCCGCAAAGATAGGAGGCCAAAGCGCTTCACAACAATAGACACACTATTCTCGAGGGATGTGACCTAATTGTGATAGAGATTTGGGTGCTCCCGCAAATTGTATCTTCTGAGGTCTGACGGTCATAGTGCATGAGTTAAATTTTAAGGATTCCTGTTACTTTTTGGGATGCTATAAATGACGTAGTGTCATATAAAAAATTTTTATACTTAAACATTTCGGATATTGCCGACAAAAACTTTCTATATATTCGTTCGTTTCGACCCTAAAAAGTTTGATAAAAATTTGGGTGGTAACTGAATTCTTTACTTAAACCACTGACATATAGAAATAAACTACTCAATTTTCTATCTCAAATGGTGCACTTTTCAACAGTTTTCACCCAAAGATCATGGAATACTAGATGTGACACTTTCTATACAAGCCCAAAGCTCTAATCCATATGCAATTTCTAACACTGCTAGGGTAAATTTTTCCCATTAGAGAAAGTAGCAAAAAATTACGAATTACTGCTTCCCATGCCTTATCGAAATGCCAATAAGAACGAAATTGAAAAGAATAAGCAGCCAAAAACTCTTATCTACGGCACTTACAGTGTACTTACAATAAAATGCAGCGTTTTTTTACCATGCATTTTTAACGGCGCTATAAAACCTCTGTGTGCTGTTGCCGCTGCATGCATGGTGTTAGTGTCGTCCCCGCGCAATTTTTCATCATAGGTAAATTCTGAATCTTAGTAGAAGGGAAACAGGCAGGTTGCATACTCAAGAATATATACGGACGCGGGCTGTTTAAATTTGTTCACTGTGCATTTTCAAAAGCGCCACAAAGTGTTCGAGTATTTGGTGGTGAAACGTGGTTTTCATTTTCGATCCGCCTCCTCCTAAATTTTTGTCTTTCTCTCATACGTGAGCGCTTTATTACTATCTACTTTTAGCAAAATCTGTAAAGCCGGTGGGGTAATGACACCAAGATTGAAAAAAGATAAGGGAATACGTCACATTTAGTATTTCATGATCTTTGGTTATCACCTAAAAAGAGTTCAGATATACATAGAAAGCATAGCTCTGTCCCAAAGATCATTTAATACAAGATCTGACACTCGTGACGTTTTTTTTATTTTTTAAACCTTGGTTCCGTCAGCCCACCGGCGTTGCAGATTTTGGTAAAAGTGGATAGTAATAAAGGGATCACGTGTAATAAAAAAGCAAGGGGGATGTGAACGATAATTGAAACCACGTTTCGTCACCAAGAGCAATATTCGCAATATTTTACAGCGCCTTTAAAAATGCACAGTGTAAAATGTAAACAGTCCGCATTCGTTTATGTGCTCTGAGTGTTCTACCTGCCTGTTTCTCTTCTCTGATTTAGGATTTTCTTATACCTGAGCATTGTGGGGGGACGGTATTAACACCCTAAATGCCAAGACACACAGCCCCGCAGAGACTTTATAGCGCCTTTAAAAATGCGTTGTAAAAAAAAAACCCTGCACATTATTCTGTACACTGTAATCGCTGTAAATGAGAATATTTGGTTGCCTATTCTTGCCCCTTTCATTTTTATTGGCATTTAGATAAGGCATATGGGAAGCAGTAGTTCTTTGCTGATTTATCTTATGGGAAAATTTTTATTTGTTTTAGAAATTGCATATGGGTTAGAGCTTTGGGCTTGTACAGAGTGTTACATCTTGTATTATATATACATATATATATATTGGCTCTGTCCATTTGTTACACCTTAGGCAAAATAGGTTCCGTCAAAAGGAGAAAATTGTATTTACATTTAATTGTATCCATCATGCTTAAATAAAATTCTTCTTAGCTTAGAATCAAATTCCAAATAATTTCGCAATGAAAAATTTCTAGAGTAATATTAACAAATTACCAAGGAAGTAGCGGAATGCTCCTTTTTAGAAATGTAGTTTACATTGATAAACAGCAGTTTTAAGAAGTCAAAATTGACATTTAATTTTAGTTAGATAAAGGAAGATAATTACAATTAAATCCGAATTAATGCGCTACATTACGCTGCCAGGTTTTTTAGATTTTTGTTGGGGAAACCAAAATTATGAGCCAAATATATAATGGGAAAATTGAGTTATCTCTATTGATTAAAATAAAAAAAAAACTACTAAATATAATGAAATTTTAAATTAATACTTATTTATAGTTATAAAGTAGGTAATTGAACTCTTATTATTATTAAGGTAATGCAAGATTTATTGCCTTTTCTTTTAATCTAGAGAGGCAAAAAATATCGGCAGATGGAACCTCATTTTGAATTGCCCAATCTATTAAAAGTGCAAGAGCTGTTATATGTATGTTCTCATCCTCTTCACAACTTATTTCATCCTATTCCAGACGGTGGTCCACGTCAACTTAATCATTTATATCTTCTTCTGTCACAGAAATATTTGAAAGGCAGAAGAATGCTCTTTGAAGTGCTTCAATCTCATAACTATGATTTCTGATTCTTTCTCTTAAAACATTTAGGAATTTCTTCATCCTCCTATTCTATTAGACTTGAGGAAAGTAAATTTATCGAGCATCAGGCCTTATCTTTCGATAAGCATTTTCCAAAAAAAAAAAAAACTGCATCTCGTAGAGTTACCTGCTTCAGAATTTCAATAAAATCGTTGCAATCTAATGCTACAATGTGAGATAGTGAGCTTCTTTTATACTAATTTTGTGAGCCGTATTATATTATGGTCTATTGGCTGTGTTAAAGCTCTACAGTTAGGCGATAGAAATATCGTAACTATCACACCATCCTCACTAATAAGTACATTTTACGAGATGACTTGGAACATTATCAATTAAAAGAAGTGCTTTCTCCGGTAGACCTTTAGAACGAAGATGCTTCTTGACTTGGGGAAAAAAATTACGATTTAAACCAATTCCTGAATACACAGCTTGTCATCCAAGCATTCGATGTTGCTTCATATATAACAGGCAGTTTGAAAATCCAAATGACCGAAGCTTACGAGCTTTTCCAATAACTACTAAGTTAAGCTTATGGGAACCGAACCACAATCGAGCAGGCCAAAGAGGTTATTCGTTCCTTGCTCACCTTACATCCAGGTGCTATTTTTTCTTTTGAACCCTTAAGTGTTTTGTCGGGTAAATGCTTTCAATATATGCCACTTTCATCCGCATTGTAAAGCTAACAGGGTGAAAGGCTTAATTCATTAATCTTTCCCAGAAGGATCTCTTTAAACGGATCTACAGCTTCGGCGTTATTTGAGAGCTTTTCTCCCGATATTTTCAAATTCCTAATTCCGTAACGCCTTCTGAGTTTTATCACCCAACCTCTGCTCGCATGAAATTTTTTTACATTAAATCTATAAACTTGCTAAAAATTTTCTTTGGCTACTAGAATATCTTCTAAAATTAGAGCCTTAATGTCTTTGCCGTTGTTTGAGAAACCATGCGCGTAATTTTACTTTCATTCGTCTTCTAGTAATTTTTATACTATTGTTTGAAACATAGCTATAGATTTATAAGTGTAATTAGTTTAAATTATGTTGCACATATTCAATTAAACCATACTATAAAATTATGCTTTTGCTTTTTTAATATCCGAAATAATGGGGGTTCCGATTCCGTAAGTAAACGATAGTTCCTTGCTTGAAATTCCTTTTTCCAATTTTTCAAGAATTTTGCATTTCTGGGGTAAATTTAACGTTTCCTGATGCCTTTTTGTCATTATTGTTAAAATTATAAAGGTAATGTGACTTTCTCATTTTCACTTTGCTAATGCGTACGACGAACCAATGAATGGCTGATAAGAACTTTAGTCCTTCCTTACATTAACATTAAAACGGAAACTTAACGGTTAAATTAATGTGATTGCAAATTGTATGTGCTTGTAAAACAATTTACTGAAGTTGTACACATCAAAAGAGAAAAGTGAGATAAATTTTTGTGCATGTTCTCTGAAACTACGAAAGAAGAAAGAGAAGAGGAAAGTTTTGCTTAGTGATGGCCCAATACGTTGATTTCGAGCAAAAAACAACTACTTCACTTGTACTGAAATCGACATCTGGATTACACTACTTTGTACTATTCCTAAGAAAAAAATTTAATACAAATTCTCTGATCCATTCTGTACAGAAATAAATAACCACCGATCATACCAAAGCACATATAACCTTTCTGACAGTTGACAGCAGATTCAGCATCCGCCTTTGCTAATAATGTACACTTTTCAGACATGTTTACCAACACAGTAACGAAAAAATTTTGCAAATTGGACTAATAAACCCTAAAAAACTTCCAAAATTACAAAAGTTTTGTTATTTTTTTATTACACATTGTATACTAGTACATCGCAAAGATATCGATCGAGATCGCACATGCAGCCGTACATTGCTGAGTGTTGTGATTGAATTACTAGAGCAGAGAACTTATAATGAAACAAATTATTATGTTTATTAATTTGCTAGCTTCTGAAGTGATTCACCGGATATTTCATATTGTATTTTGAAACTTTGATCACGAATTTGGATTGTTTTAACTGGGCTTCGATTTGATACTGTGGAAGAGTTGAACATCTGTTCAAAGTGGGTACTATTCGATCGCAAATGCGCCAAAAATAAAATTATCTGTTTCAACTGCATATGGTAACTGAATTTCAACAAATACTAAATGAACAAAATTGAAATGATGAAACAAAAATTTTCAAAGTTTAAGCTAAAAAAAGGTTTGGTAGTTAGAAAAATTTGGAAAAAGATAATGTATTACAAGAGAAAATATGGTATGATTTTTTAAAAACAATCACTGCTTTTAAATTAAACAACCGGATTGATGCTTTCGAAATAAAATTATCTTTATTTTATTATACTCATTCGAGTATATTTCAATGATAAAACAAATGAGTTTAAATTTATAATACCAACTCCTTTGCTTATACCTGGTAACCCTGTAATAGGAAGCATTAAAAGATAGGCAACCTAATTTATCCTGTTTCTTATGCTTTGTACTATCGCTTGGTACTGAATTCTTTGAGAAAATAAATAAGTGACGAAATTAATAATAAATTATTTACATTATTTTTAATTAAAGATAGTCTTGGCCTGATATAATTAAACAACCTATCCACGATTATGTTTGATAAAAAATATCTTTTATTAGGAAAACAGATGGGCGATCTTAGCTGAGATCTTACACTAAGACAGTTTAACAATTTAGGGAAATTTTGTTAAGAAGTCAAAATTAACCGAATTTTAGAAACTTTAAGATAATTACGATTACCCTACGCTTGACTGAAAAATGTTGATCAAATTTTTACTTTACGTGATCTTATTTCCCCGATTGTTTACTGATTACTCACTGATAATGAAAGTTCAGGATCAATAGAGATACACACATGGCTCGAAAATGCAATTTATACACACGTAGGGTGTAATCCGCCTCGAATAGATTAAAGTTTAAAAGTATTTTTTCAACATAATTTGACATTTTGTACTTACCGGTGGTAAATCATTCACAGTTTGAAAATTCTTCAATAATTACCAAAAAGAGCGATATCTCTTCCATCATAAATAACTCAAATCAAATATTATTTACAAATATGGATTTATTTATAACGAAAATTGATCATACATTATAGAGGTACGGATTATTATATTTTCAAAGTAAATCGATTCGTGTCTTCTCTCGCATTCAATTAAAGTATTTTTGAGTATGAATTAAAACTAAATCGATTTTGCACGAGTGGGAGGTAACCTAATCTTGCCGCCAATAAAAAAGTTTACACTATAGAAAATTGGAAAGAAAAATAACAAATTAATAATGTTCACATATAAAGATTGGTAAAGGAAAAATGTGGGATAGAAAAATTTATCCAGTTCAGTACGTCTTTATGGATAAATGTTGTTTTATTTACATTTATATTTTAACAAAAATATACGGAGATAAATCAATCAGTTTATAAACTTAATAAAGGTTATAAATACTTAGTTCCTAAAGTTCCTGTGGTAGTTCCTAAAGTTCTTATGGGCTAAGTGGGGCAAGTTTGAAATGTTGTGGAATTATTACAAATTTTAGACTCGTCCTAATTTAAGTCCGAGGGACTTCGAGAGTTTTCTCACCTGCACCATATAATAAATAAAAAAAAATAAGTCTAAAATTGCTGCATGTTTAAATGTGCTCTTCAAGGTGAATATTCTTCTTAACTTTTGCATGACAGCTTTTAATAAACGATTGTTTAAAAAATCAGAGATACTTTTGAATCAATTCTTACTGTATTGGTCGTGTGAGGATTATCCCGCCTTTAATGATAACAGGTAGTTACCGGGTGCGGATTATTCCGTATGATTGATGCAAATAAAATAACGCAATTACAGTAAATTTCTTTTTTAAAGCCAAAAGAATTAAACTAGATCTTATTGTGTAACAGCTTTACAGTTATGTGATAGTTGACAGTCTCTGGAGAGGCCTCTTGCCCAAGATACTCTTAGTCGTTCACGTCAAGGAACTCCCATAGCCTTTGTATGATTGAGCATTGGCATGGTGGTGTTACTATTATTGCAGTTTTCCACGAAGGTTGTTTGTACTGTCTGTGAAAATTTTCAATAGTTAAAAAAATTATATATAAGAAATTAGAATATGGTTGTTTAATATATTAATTATAGTTCAAAAAACATCATAAGTTAATCAATAATATTAACCCTATCCCACAAAAGAAAATACTTTTCGTAGTATAGGGATTTTACGAATATTTTATTGAAAAATAATTACTGACTATTTTCTGGGACACACAATTCAACTTGCAACATAAAGTTAAAGTAAAATTTATATTATTTATTTAAACTCAGTAAATCAATTTATGACACAAAATTAAATAAAGTAGTGTGTGGAGATTCAGGCGAATTAAGCACAAGTCAGAACATCGAACAAAATTCATAAATCGGTTGAGTGGTTATTTAGAAATGGAGATTATTAACTTTTGAAAGTGTAATTTCGAAAAAAAACAACAACCATATATTAGGTCTACCGGAAAGTTCTGTCCGTTTTTGAAGAGGATGAAAATGATACAATTTTTAACATATTTAACTAGATTTATTGTACGATATAATTTCCATCGTTCCTTATGACTTCTTCCGAGCAGGATGGCAATTTATAAAACCGATTTTTGTAGAAAATCTTTGGATGCGAAAAACTATAGCAGCATTACTGTAAACGCAAACGTTTTCTTCATTTTTTAATTTTTTTCTCCTGAAATATTGTCAGCCTTTTTTCTTGGAGTGCTTTGTTAACTTGTCCATTTGTTGACTGCATTTCTCCGAATTTAGCTTTTTCTTGGGTTCCAAAAGCTCATAATGGATTGGACCTTGCGTGTCCCACCATATACACAGTATTCTCTTTTTAAGGCTCAAGCTTAGTGTAGAGGTGAAGAAGGCATGTTTTCCAGGTTCACGCTGTTTTCCTTACGATGTTTTCATATGTAATCCATTTTTCATTATTTGATCTATCATGGTCTTAAAAATATCGTCATCAACCACAAATGGTCGCCCAGAGCGTGGCTTTTCACTAAGGCCGAAATCACCTGCTTTAAATTTTTCGAACCATCTCCTATACGTTCTGTCCGAAACAGCATCTTCACCAAAAACTTTTAACAAATTTCGACACGCTGACAATGACATGAGTCAATCTTTGTTGTAGTTAATTTCGAAGGGCACATAATAAATGCAACTATAAAGATATACAGCCACATATAACTCAAACGAACATATCAAAATATATTCAAACTTGAAACGAAATTATCGGACAGAACTTTCCGGTAGACCTAATACTTAAAAATTAAAGTGATTTACTGTTATTTTTTAATAGATCAAACAGTATTTATTGGATTGACTTGAAATTTATAGAATATTTGAAGAATCAAAAAGCATATTCATTTCAAAATTAATCTTATTTTTTTTTAATGACTTTTGTCATAAAATATTATCCTAAAAAATATGTGTAATATTCCACACTTCTCTTTCCTTGCACGATTTTGAATTGCGTTCAACTGCATTTTGACGCGAAGCCAGCCCTAACCAACAACAACTAGAAGATGGAACAACCGGTTATGAGTATACGTTGTTATGTTTTGCTGCCCAGGCGGGGAATGGCGGGAAATGGCGGGAATGGTGGGAGTCATAAGTGAGGGTAAACCACCAAAAATATTTTTTCCAAATTCGAAAAATTCGCAATTCGAAAAAATAAGCAAGTAATCAGTGGCTGCTCGTCGGAGCAAGCAAAAGAATATAGTGATTCCTGTATAATATTTCACATTTTAATAATTTTTAAATTACGAAAAACAATACTGAAAATATATGTACATATTTGTTAAGGAAAAACAAGTTCTTCCGAAGAATATATTTTTTTTACAAAGTGGTGTTGAGACTGGCCATTCTTAAAGAAACTTAAATATTTTAATAATAAAACTAAAAATTTGCTGGAGCCTAGCCTCTGATGCTAATAGAGAACAAAAGTACGTCATAGTGCGTGCTTCAAAGTTATTTGAATCTTCAAATAAGTTCCACTGACGATGCGCGACAATATTCAAATTGAATCACGTATCCAAAAAAGGTGTTTGATCAAAATTATCTTAAAGTGGCCTTATTTTAATTTACAAGACTTTTTACTAGAAATATTTTCTTAGTTCAAATCCATGTTGGAAGACACAACGGCAGAGCCTGGGTCGAAATTAAAATTTTTTGTTATCCCTATGAAATATGGAGGAGCAAATAAAGAATGTTGCTGAGCAGTGTAGTGTCAATAGAAATTTCTCGAACTATAAGACCATGCGTGCTTGCAAGTGTTCACGACTTGTGAATATAGGTTTTTCTACGAAACTACACTAGGGCAAAGTGGACCATGACACATATGCTAAAAAAGTGGGCAAATGCTCAGTCTCAATTTTTCATGGAAAAACCGAGTTCCATCTTCATTTGAAATTCTGTTTTCTATATAAAAATCTGACCTCTTGCTAATTTTTTAGAATATGAGCCAATATCTCAGGGCCCCAGAGCTAACGGTTCTTTTAAGAAACAATAGTCACACAAATTGATTGGAAGAATTATAAATATTATTAATTTTACTTACAATTTCACCTATACAGTGGTGGTCAAAATAATGGGTATTGCATATATATGTATGTTCATTTAATTTAGTTAATTTAGTTTTTTTTTTTGTCATTTATCTATGTAGCTTGTATTGAGCGAAATAAATAAAGAAAATAACGGGGTTCTACGACATAAAAAAATTAATTTTTTTTATGTCAAAAATTGCTCCCTAACTGCTTTTTCTGAATGAGTAATTTAAGTAAATTACTTAAAATGAAAAATTCAATAAGATATATAAAAGTTTAAAAAAATTATTTACATCTATGTTTATCAAAAAAATAGTCCAACTAATAAATTTGTATTTAATAAGACATCTCCAAATTAAAATACAAACTTTTTTTCGAATATTTTGTAAAACATGGTCATTAGTTTTCGCAACATTTTTTCTTTTAAAAAATTGCACTTCAAATGCTCTGATCATACTACTAATGATCAATTTAAGAGATTAACACTGAATTAGATATTTAGACAAAGTAGGTAATAACTTCCTACTACTCTCTCTCTACTCTATTTTAAATTAAAAAATTATATCTAATTATATTTTAGTAAACTATATACTATATAACGGATATATTATGCGCAATAACTCGAAATAGAATGAACTTATTTCTATTTTTTGTGCATCAAGAAATTGCTACTAAAGTGGTTCTTCAGAATCAAGCTGAAACGTTAGTAAAGTTTCCACAGCAATAAACATTTTTCGACTTTATTTTTATCACAAAATTGCCCCTTAATTGCTCGTTAGAAATGTACAATTGCTCCAATAATCGAGATTAGTTTTAATCAAATATCTAAAGATTACAAAAAACACCTCATATTAAATTGGTGCAGAATTTTGTTTTTTTTTGATTTTTTGTTTTGCTAACAAATTGTTCCTTAATTACTCCTTTAGAATCAGCAATTGCTTCAATTAAAAAGTTAATATTCAATTAAATCTGAGCAATTAAAATCAGATCACTCAGTTGTATATAGCGAATCTTATGAACAAGGTAGATATCGTACTTCTTAAGAGGTTGATGAAATTTTGGATTTATTAAGCTAATATTTCAAATAAAGTAAGTGGGAAGAATTGGTCAAGGGCGGGTGAATAACGGCTGTATAAACTTATGTAGAAATTGTTGGAGTTGGAGGAAGGGAACTTTCACTTCCCTGTATATTTGAATTGTTTGCCTTGTCGACGGTATTTCTTAATCGATTTTGAGCAAATTTGGTTAACATATTCTTCGTGCCAATATCTCGGCTAAGTTCGCAAATGAAGTGAACCGATCAAGCGTGAAAAAAACATTTAGACCCAATAGTTCTCGTATTTCTTCATTCCTATAGTTCAAAATAAGGCTACACGGTTCAGTTTCAGTAATTATTTATTCTGTAGACCCAGTTTAAGAGCAATTTCTTGATGCAAAAAATGAAAAATGTTAAGTAGGTATACTTCCAGTTATTGTACATAATATACCGGCTTTTCTGTTTAACAATGTTTACTTATGTATAATTGTTTTAAATAAAATTATAACTGATTCTGGACGTGTGAGAGAATAATTATTTCATAAAGATACAAACAAAAATTTTTTATCGAAATATAAAAAAAAAAGCTTTTGAGTATTTTTTAATTGTTTAATTCAGGGTTAATTTCTTAAATTAATCATAGGATATTCCGAAAAAGCATTTAAAGTGCGTTTTTGAGAAATCCATTTTTTTTAAATACAAATTTTTTATTTGGAACTATGTATTGGTAACTCTGAGGGAGCATTTTTTTGGAAAAACAATAATAAAAACAAAAAAAAAACAGTTGTTCCGCGCCAATTTAATAACTGGCTTTTTTTTAAATTTTTAAATTTTGAATATTGTTTTTTAATTTTAAGTACTTACTCATTCAGGAAAAGCAGTTAGAGAGCAGCCTTTAGACATAAAAAAATGTCGTAAAACCCCATTATTTTTCGAGGTATTACGATTATTACGATATAAGTTTTCTGTTAATTTATTTGCAAATAAATAATTTATATATATAAAAATGAATCATGAATTTGTGTGTAATCGATTTTTGAAAATCTGGCTGTATGAAATGACTGAGAGTTGTTTGCCTTAGAAGACCTCAATACCAAGGTTTATGTGTAGTTGTCATGATTATATGTGTGTTAGTATTTGTATATTTTGTATTGTATAAGTATATTTTTTGCTTGATTTATTTTTCATTCTTTTGAACAATGAATTTGGAAGTGCGAATAATCTTTAATTTTGTTTTTTTTTTTATATCAAGTCGGTAGTAAATTTGTGTGTCGCATAATGGTACATATTTATTTAGAAATGTGGCAGCTTTTAGAGCTATAGAGCGTAATCAAAGCGTGTTCAAAGACAGGAATTTGATTAATCGGGAACGTACTGAGCGATCGCGGTTACCAGTGGCTCAAAATCAAGGTATAGTTCGGAGAAATCGTAAGCAAGTGCTTGCAAATGAATCAGTTTTGATAGGAGCAATGAATATAGTTTGTAACCATTGCAAAGCATTCAGGTTCAAAAATGAGGCAGCTGGTTTATGTTGTGCCAATGGAAAAGCGAGATTACGAGCATTATGGTAGATCCACCTCCAGAGCCATTACGCTCTTTGGTTTTGGGTGGTACACCTAAGTCGAAGCATTTTTTGGGAAATATTCAATTACACAATTCATGTTTCCAAATGACTTCGGTTGGTACAACTAATATCATTCGCGATAATTTTATGCCAATCTTCCAGGTAATTTTCATGCATGACATAACTAACAATGAAACATAAGTTTGTACTAAAATTATGTTCCTACATTTGAATGTTCTATTATTCAAATTCAAGGCCAGATTTATCACAGACTGGGGTCATTGCTGCCATTTGTCGATTCCGATTACTAATTTTAACAAATTTATTTTGTTGGCAGTCTCGTTCTCGAATTTAACCGTCGTTGTTCATCTGCACGATTAAAATGAATTGGTTCGGCTGTTTCAGACAGCTCTGGATCGTATGCTTTCAAATAAGCACAAAATTGTTATCAAGGCCGATAAAGTACCAGCTGGAGAGCATGCTAGGAGATTTAATGCTCCTACTAGGGATGAAGTTGCCATAGTAATTGTCAGAGATGAATTTAACTCTCGAGATATTGTATTGCATCGTAGAAAAATGGAATTGCAAGGTGTGTCCGAAACGCATCGTTGTTATGATACATTGCAATATCTGATCATATTGTGGAAAGGCGAGGCGAAATGATAAATCCATGATTTTGTTTCGTAAAAGTCTGTAGATACCGCCAATGAAGATGATGTGATGAATTATCCCACAGAATTTTTGAATTCATTGGATTTACCTGGATTGCCACCACATAACCTTCAACTGAAAGTCGGAGTTACTATTATTATGCTTCGTAAAATTAATCAACCACGACTCTGCAATGGTACGAGGCTTGCTGTGAAAAAGTTAATGGGCAATATTATTGAAGCAATTATTTTGACTGGGAAATTCAAAGGAAGACGTTTTTATTCCAAAAATTACAATCTAATTCTAATTTGCCTTTTAATTCCAAACGTCTTTAATTTCCAGTGCGTGTTGCATTTGCGATCACTATAAATATGGTGCAAGGTCAGTCTTTGGTATTTTGTGGTTAAATTTGAAATATCCAGTTTTTCGCATGGACAATTTTATATTGCCTATTCGCGTGTAGGCAAACCATCGGATTTATTTATTTATTATCAACAAAATGGAAAAACTAAAAATGTTTATCATAGAGCATTACTTTAAATAGCAATATGAATTTAAAAATGAATTGTGTTATTAAACTTGTTTATGCCCAGCGTAACAGGCAGCGTTTAGCTAGTTAAATATAAATTTATTGACATGAGTAATTTGAGTTAAAAAAATATTATTATACTTTAATGACTGGGTTTTGTTGTAGTGTATTGTTTTCCAAAGAGAATCTATATTATATAAAGTAACTTCCGCATTGCTAGCTATAAAATTATAGCTCTATTGTATTAGGATGTCCATAAGTTTCTTGCTTTTTTTGTTTTATACGAAATTAATACCCGATATCTGTTTAAGGCTGATTTATTGTGTAGTATTAACTTTCCTGCATTATTACCTTCTTCCATCTCTCTAGAAACCTCATTATTTAAAATCGTTGAGGCTTACTTGCAAAATATTTCTCGAGGGGCGGTTTTATTTAATTTACGGATAGGAACCGTTTATAAGGGAGGAATTTTTGTAATGATAGGAATAAGTAATAATCGTTCACTTTTGAAAATTTTTCTGCTATGGCGACTTTAAATTGATTGAGTTGATTGCAATATTTGTAAGAATTGATCATTGCACTTTAACGAAGCAGGTTTACACCTTTCTAGTCCAACCAAATTCAAAACTTGCTTCGGATGAAGCCCAAGCTTTGCAACAATTGAAGGTCTATTTTCCTTAGGTCAAATGCGTTTTTGATTCAGATTTTGATATAAAAGCCAAGTCTCATCTCCAGTGGTAAGAGAGAATTGCTTTCATGTCGCTGGAGAAGCAAATCGCACGTAGAGATGCGATTCATAAGGCCAGTCTTCATCAATAGATGTGGAACCTAAACTTCACATCGATTCGCAAATCCCATCTTGATTAAATATTTATGTACTGTTGTTCTGAGAATTTTAGTGGCATCCTCTATATCGCACACACTATATCGCGTATTTTCAGCGACCATAGTCCTATAGCGCTATTCGTCTCCTCTAATGCTCGTAAACCAATAGCGGAGAATCCTAACAGTCATAGCACCCTTGTCATGAACGGTACAAATCTTGTCTGCAGTGTCCTTTGCACTTTTATTTTTTTTAAAGCAATGAAGTATAACATGACGTAAGTGATTTTTTTGGCTATCCATATTGAACGGTGTAGTAAAAAAATTTAAAATTTTAAAAGTGTATTGTAATAAAGTCATTATATTGGATCTGCCACATTAAATGTCGAAAATTTCTTAAGTGAGTTACTCAAGTAATGTATTCTTAATTATGAAGCAGGAGCCTAAGGAAGAGCAATACCAATTGCCAAAAATGTCTACTTTTCGGCTTATGCTTGCATGCTTCAACGGGGGCTTTTTACCTCTATTATCAAAATAAATTAACCGTTAATGCATATATAGTTATATGTCCTACTCTAAGAGAAGTTTGCGACCCAGTCTTTCGAAAAATCCATTTACTGTGTATTTTGTAATAGTTGTCAACGTCCTCTTGAAGATATAGTGGAGAATCTTAGTCAACATTTATGAGATACAATTGAGACATTTCTTTCTGCTTAAGTCAAGAATACAGAAACCTTCCGTATTTTGATGAAACTCTGTAGAAAGATCGCTTTGCACTTAGAACGAACGAATATGCACATATTTTTTCGGCAACATATAGTTTCCGAGATATTCAACTTTAAGCATTTTTGTATTGCACTTTTCGGGTATTTTTCCGCACGTTTCTACAAATTTGAACCGCATTCTTGTTTTGTTCACTTAATAATTCATTTTAAACACTTTACTCCCCCTAAAAGTACCTGTATATAAAAGTTTATTCCCCCTAAAAGTACATGAAAATAGAAAAACTAAGGGTTAATTTTTAAGCTTACTTACCTGCATCCCATGAAAACTTGATGAAACTGACATTTGAAGTTTTCCCCCCAATCTTAAAGGTTCCTTTTAGGAATCAAAGTTTGTTTCTACAAAATTTCATCAAATTCTGGGTGGTTTCCGTATTCTTGACTTGTTCCATTGTTTTAAATCCTGGAGTGGCATAAGTTCCAAAAATACGAATGCGGAGGAGTATTTTATAAAAAAGTGTTTTGATTTTGTCCTATTTGTTCGCTGAGACTGCAAGACTACAAGACCGTAAGGTCGATTCTGATCATCTCTTTGTATAGGAATTTATAGATATTCTGATCCTTGCTTTCTAGAGTAATTTATATATAAATATAAGGCTCATAAATTTGGTTTCTTAAAAAGAATCAAACTGTTTCTTAAAAAGAATCTATTTGCTATTTTAAAAATCACTTTTTCAAAATATTAGAACAATCGAAAACCAAACATTTCCTAACATTTTCAAATCAATATATTAAGTTTTTATGTTATATCGACTTTAAAATGTTGGAATGTCGCATGCTTCTTTGGCTTTGTATAAATTTGACGATTTGACTTCGTCGCTCCTGGGGTTTAAACTCTAAATCGTTACCTTAAAATTTTTCAAAGGTTTTACATAAAACAATTTACATACCTGGCGCGAAACATCCCTTGTGATGTCACGCACACTTGTCAGTTGATAGTTACTTCTTGTGCTAGGACTAATATTGTTTAGTCGAGAAGCCGGATTACTGTGATTCAAGGAACGATCCTCTACACGTACCCGTGCGCACCGGCATTTTTCTAGCGCATTATGAAATTCTCTACGAAATTTGCCTGAAAAGAAAAACTGGTTCAATATATACTGGTTTTAAATATACTGCTTAGTTTCGACATTATTCAAAACATTTTGATTACCCAGATTGTGTTTTTCCCGCATATCTATGTACATTTTTGAAATTCTTTATACCCTCCTAATTTTCATACTGCTGACATTTTAATGAACAATATGATGGCGGCTTATATTGTTCTGCAGGCATAATTAATTGTGTGCAAAAGCTAACCACTGGTGGACTTGTGGACTTGTTTGCAAGTAAACTCATTAAATGCTGAAGATATCATGAAAATAGTTGTAAGTAATTTTGTAGATGATAAAATGAGCATGTAGAATGACCATACACATTTTGACGTCCTAATGACCATTTTTCAGTTATTCATGAAATAAAACTCTCAAATTTGAGTACAGATTAGTATTTTAGCAGTTATTAGCAGATTTTTCTTTTTAATTTACATTTCACTTTAAAAGATAAGGCGTGTAAAGAAAAGTTTAGGCAAAGCTATTATCATTTCAATTTCTTAAGAGAAAGAATAAGCCTTATTCAAAAGAATATATTCAAATTTGAATACCTAAAATTAAATTGTACATTCGACAAGGTAAAGATAAATATCACATTTCATTGCACTATATTACATACTGCTGGAAGAGCAGCATTTTCAGTCGCCTACTTGCACGTTTAAACAGAACTAAAAAATAAATAATTAAATTGTCACGAACCGATATCTATTTATAGTTTTTTTCACAAAAGTGGGCTCAACACGGGGTGCGCCAGGGATACATGTAAAAATTATTGTTTCTGCCTTTATCTAACCTTCATATTTTCCGTACCATATATGCTAATATAAATTAAAATTTGCTAAAGTCATAACCATCTGTTGGTCATCGTTAAATTATTGTAACAGCTGGTTGTAAAAGAAAATAATTTGAGATATAAGGTGGTAGTTATTCGTAAGAATTGATAGAATATTTTTAATCATTGTTGTTATGAGTGACATGTGCAAATAACTCCTGGAGAAAAAGCGAAAATTCACAAATACGTAAAAATAAGACAGTATTCTTTCTTCTTAGGACACAGTTTTTAATGCTTAGATTATTCGTTTTCTGTGGCACTCCACGATCACTGCGTGGTTCTATCGAAATTTTGCTTCTATGTGTGCAACCATTACTTATTTTTCCCTCTCTTATCTAAACAGAACGCAATTAGAACACCGTTAGCAGTTGCTTGCTCTATATATATAAGATAAGACTTCATCCAAGAAATAAAAAGCTGATTGAGGCCAAGGGAGTGTAGTTTGAAGAGAATTAATTTATGTGAGTTTTTATCAAACGCCTTGCTGAAGTTAGTAGCGATGACATCAACCTCGTCGCCATTCTCCAGAGCACAGAGTATTCTAGAAATTAAGTCGGTGAGGTTGGTGGTAGTCGATCAACCCTAAAAGCATGCTGGGACGGGGCAAAAAGTCGATTGACAATGAAAGCACAAGATGCTTTCAAAGAGTTTAGGTATACAGGAGAGTTTGGCAATATGACGGTAGTTGGAGATCTCACTCTTGTAACCCTTTTTATGGATTAAAGATGGATGAAAGAGTCTTTCCATCTGACCGGGAAAACACCCTGTATGATATATAGTTGAAAGATGGAAGACAGGGTTCCGATTAAGTGTAGAGCGCACTTTTTCAATACAATGGCGGGAATACCGTCAGGGCCTGAATTATGATCTCCAGGAGGGGCATAAATGACGGAAGCAACCATTACAGGGTCAATATTGATGGAAACAAGGGAAGTATGAGGACGAGAGCCCATGAAATAGAAATAGCTAGCGTCGGGATCGGAAGTATGCTCACTGAAGGATTGATTGAAATGGTGAGCAAACAGATTAGCTATTGTCGGTCGGAAGAAGAAGTGTCGTTATGTTTGAGAATAGAGGGGTGCCACTGGATTTTTTTTTATGTTAATGATTAGATAAAAATGGTTAGGGTCGGAGATAAGGGTTGACTGCATGCGATTCAGGTAGTCGCTATAGGAAAATTCGCTGCGTGCGGAGAAAAGACAAGCCATAGAGAAGTAATTGGAGAAGTCGGGGTCGGAAAGAGATAGGAAATAATCCTGCTATAGTTTGTTTCTCCTGTTTCGAAGGGATCGAAGTACTTTATTGTACCGTGAGGGGGAGGAGGCATGATCTCTCCGAGGTTGATAAGGAAAGTATTGGACCAGGCAGGCGAAGAGTTCGGTATAAAAAAGCATCGAGGGCATCAACAACGGAAAGCTGAGACTCAGTTGTGATGGAATGACGGAACGATTGGAAAAGAAGTACATAATTCAATTTTTATTTTTCAAAATCGCCCCTGGGGAAATTAAGTGGTAAGAAATCTCAGAAGTAGAGTGGAGATGTGGGAGTACTAGAGTAAGGGTTAGGAAGAGTAGAGGATGATACTGGTCGAGGGTAGAGAGAAGATGAGCGCTACGAGTTACAACCGATTTAATAGGATCAGAGGAAAAGACCAGATCAAGCTGTCTGCTAAGATTACTAGTTATGCCACTAATTTGGCAGACACCAGAGTCGGAGAGGCGGTTGACAAATAAAGTCTCCCTATCGGAAAAGACGTTAGAAGGAAGGTAGTATAGATCGTAATCAGACTGAAGCCATTCAAGACGGGGGAGATTGAAGTCGCTAAGAACGATGATTTCATCGTCCAAGGATATTAAAGATGGAATCTTTCGCATCGGTGACAAGTTTGTAGTACTGGGAAGGGCGAATGTATACGTAGACAAAGTTACAGCTTGAGGAATTAGAGGAAATATTGGCGCGCTAAGTTAGTTTCGGTAAGGGCAAAGATGTCATAAGGAAAAGCAAGAAAACAAGGAACTATAATCGTACCAAGCTTTTGGGAGATACGCCGAGAGCTGACGTATGTTCAAGATGTAGTGCCTGACTTTCTTATCTTCACGGACGATGTTAAAATATTTAAAAAAATGTCCTGTTTTAACTACTGTTTATTATTTCAGGATGATGGTAATCGTTGCGTAGCATGGTGTGAGAGTAACCGTCTTCTGTTAAATGTCGATAAATGCTTTGTCATGTCTTTTTCTCGGAGTACTCTACCTTGTGGTTTTAATTATATTCTGGGCGGATCCCTTCCCAGTTGTGGACCACATTACTAACCTGGGTGTAATACGAAAACTAGCCTTCAGGGAACAGGGAACAGCAATTCTTAGCTGGTCTCCATAAAGCGTTCGTCTAAGGAAATCAGGGTTCACTATCTCCTCAGATCGTTATACGTAGGATTGGTCAGACTAGTTCCTGAATATGAATGCATGGTATGTGCAGTTGAAATTTGCTCAAGTTGTTACTCGCATTAAGTTCCGTTTTGACCACGGTGTTCAATAGCCCTTCTGCTTTATATTGCAGTGGTCATCTGGACTTTTGGTTTCTTTCTTGACTAGATTTTTTCCAGCTTTTCTATTTCCGTTCTAGTAATCGGAATCGTGTCGTGTGAATGAAAACTTTAGATGTAGTCTTGCGAAATTACTTGTTGTATTAGAATGAGAAGCACTTGCTTTATATAAATTATTTAGGCACGCCTCTACACTAGTTGTAATAGGTTCTTTTAGGTATTGTATAGGTAGGTATAGAAAGATAAAATAAGCTTAGTCAGTCCTGTCATTCGTGAAGAGAAACACTGAATATTACGTTTAAATTAAACCAAATATTTTAAAATAATAATTAATTAAATGCAATGTTAAAAAGACTTTGTATTCACTAAAAGTTTTGAGAAATTAAAATAATAGTACGCGAAAGTTGATTCCAGAAATCTTCCTAATTAAATTTTCTAGCAAAATCCGTTTCTACCGGCAAGATCCGGACCATTCTAAACAAGAACATCCTTTTAGTTTTAAAAAAAGATCTCGTTCAATTGGTGACCTTGACTAGTCCAAGAAGACCAAGAACATTTTATTTTTTATGACGAAGATCATTGTGAAGCATAACGCACCCGGAGCTAAAATTTACTCAGACCACTTCCAAATTCTACAGCGTTCTGAATTTGCCTTCTATTTCGACTCTGGGCACAAAATCCTCGGGGATTTATTAGAAAAACCAGATTCGCGTCATCCTTATTTTGAAATAAAAGAGACGTTAATATTTCGTTTTTCGACAGTGAGTCGTCTAGTTTGAACAAGTTACTCGGTGATATTGTCTTAGGAGATACATCTCCTTCGCAGTTTCTTAGAGAAATGAGAAACGGTAAACTTAGCGATGATGTTTTGAGAACCTTTAGTTGCAACGTCTTCTGGATGATATGAGAACAATTTTATGTTGTAAATCCGGATCACTTTCTGAGTTAGCTTTTTTTTCAGATTTATGAATAATGTTTGTGTTGTGAAATGTTAAGTGAGGTCCGCGCTTGAGTAATATGCCAGTTAGAGGTAAAATTATGCAGGGGACACAGAATTTCAGTGGAAATATTCAACTTTTAATATCAAAATTAAAAGTTGAATATTTCGGAAACTATAGCCTGAGCGACAACAAATTTGTTTAGACTAAACGGAAGGCTCCTGCAAAAATTTATACAAATTGGCGCATTTCTCCTATTCCGAACTTAAGCCCCGAAATTTACAGATTGAATCAGCGAACGAAAAGATTTCCCTTGAAGTCAAATCATTGAAACTTCGTTCAAACTGCTGTTCTCACCACAGTGTACGTAATTCAGGAAGTCATATTAAAAGCGAATTTAAATGTCGACTATACCTCTTTGATAAATCTACGAAACAACATCATATAATTGATGCTGTTCCTACTGCATTCAAATTGATACCTACCGGTCTTCAAATGTCAGTTGCTAATTCTTCAGCCATAAAAACTTACGGAAACAAAATTTAAACTTTGGATCTACATACATATCGCTGACGTCGAAACGCCAATTTTATATACGCATTTAGTGGATTTATCCAAAAGAATTTTAATATATCCTTTAACCAACATTAAATTACGGTAATCTTAACCAACATTAAATTACGGTAATCTACATATTGAAAGGCCCAACAATTATTTTATCGGTTTTAATAATACCTTCAAAAAATTAAGATATTTAAAAGTTACTTCGTGAATTCCAGAACATTATTGACTCTGGTTTTGCTAAATATGTTAAAGAATCACCCATCAAATTAAAATTACTGGCCATCGCATATTTTCCAAAGTTCGGCGAAAAAAAATTAATAAAAAATGTTTGAATTTTTATTGAATTAAGGCATTTGTACATCCTTGTACAGTCTTTGATCATTACCATTACATATGCTTCTGTAAGCAAACAAAAGCAAGTGATCGACTGTGTCGACTATAGGCGTTTGAACTCAATAATTGTACCGGATTGTTGGCCAATGCTTTTGATTCACGATTTCATTGCCATTTACAAAATTGTAAAATACTTTCAACTTTAAATTTGACGAAAGCGTATCATCTATTTCCTGCTCAACCCGAAGACATTCCGAAAACAGCTGTTTGGTTTCCTTTCAGCCCCTTCGAATTTAATGGAATGACATTTGGCCTTCGTAATGGTGCAAAGATTTGCCCGTTCAGAATTTACAGTTTTATTTTGTATTCCTGGATGATATTTTGGTAGCTCTAAATTCTGAATAATCATTTAAAGCAAATCCTTAGGTACTTATAGGTTTAAGGGTTAATTATTATCAATGAGTAATGCATCTTCATGCAACAGGAAGTGAAAATTTTCCTCATTTTATTAACTCCCTCCCCAGACAGTGGTGGATTTACCAGGAAGCAAAGGAAGCAATTGCTTGGGGCCCCGCTTGGACAGGGGCCCCAAAAATTGAAAAATGTTGAAAATACATTCGGAAATTAAAAAAAAAAATAAATAAAAAATGCAAAATGAAAAAATCCATGTAAACAATATCGATTATTCATTGTCCTCAAACGAATTTAAATTAGTTCAAAACTGTATTTCGCGCGTATAGTTGGCGCTTCGGTCGCTCGTATTTCGTGTCTTTCGTTACTTTTTATCGAAAAAGACAAGCTTCAAAAACTTGACTTTGATGATGTCATTCATCAATTTGCGACTGCGAAAAGTAGGAAAAAGTTGTAATTTAGTTCGTAAATTATAAGTAAACTGTATAATATATTGATTTTGCAAAATTAACTGGTTATTTATTATTTTAAAATATTGGGGGGGGTTAATTTTAGAATGAGGGCCCCGAAAACCTGAGGTTGCTTGGGGCCCCGTCTTAGGTAAATCCGGTACTGTCCCCAGAAAAGATTAGTCATTTAAATTTACTTTAAAATTAAGGATCTCAGATGACTTCTGAGCATGGTGAATTTCAATCGTTGTTTTCTACGTCATGCGGCCGGACGTCAAATTTCACCCAATTTCGTTCGAGGCTGTTGTAAATATTAAATCCCAGTTAGCTCAAATTACTTTCTTGGCTTTTCCTATTATTAATGCCCATCTATTTATATTTGTGGATATTTCTAACACTGCGATTCTGCGATTGGTGCTTCTCTAAATCAGAAAGTAAACGATTTCTTGGATTTTATCGGTCAATTCACTACGGATATTCAGCATATAGCCGGAAGGGATAATATCGTTGCAGGCACCCTATCATGAGTAGGAGAACTTCACTTATCGGCTTTTACAAATTTTGAAGCTATTGCTATAGCCCAATAAACTGATACCTTCAAAACCTCATGGAAAATTCTTATAAATTTTCTGAATTGCATGTTCTTGGGTGTAGTGAACAACTTTATTGTGAAGTTAAGGATTCCCTTTTTCAACCTTTTATCCCAGAGTCTTTCGGTAGTCAAAATTTTAGTTCAATTTTATTATAATTTTTTCCATCCTAACATTCGCTCAACTAATGAAATGTAACTTCTCAATATTTTCGGCCGTCCATTAATAAAGATATCAATATTTAACCTTCGTCTCACAAAATTAAAAGCTGCATTTTTGTCACAAGAATAAAATTTCTAGTCATGTTAAAAATTTTCTTGGCAATTTTCCTATTTCTTCTTCACGTCTCGAACCAATTCACATAGACATTACCGGCTCTCTTCCTCGATTGAACAGTTTCAGGTATTACCTCAGAATTATCGACGCTTTTCACGATGGCCTGACTATTTGAATCGCATTTTTCTAAGGAACTTTCTGAATTTCAGAATTTTTCAGTTTTCAGAATTATTATAATGGACCATTTCCTGTCGTAGAGAAGCATCAAAAATTTTTCACAACTTAAAAGGAAAGATAAAAATATTAACATCTCTTTGGATAGATCAAAATCAAATATTCGTTCACCAATCTCTCACAGAATTAATTGACAATTTCGGAAATGTCGAGAGATACAGAACTCTACAGACGACAATCGATCAGCTCCTCACCAGAACACGAATATTTCGTTCTTTCATACAATTTTCCCGAGTTTCTATTAATTTTCATCCGGATTTTTTACTTAAGCCCCCAATTTTCACAATACACTACACAATTCACACTTTTTAATACTTTAAACTCCCCAAATATCTGGAAAAAAGCAAAAAAATTATGATTAATTCTGATGTTTACTTACCCTCTTGCTCTCGATGACTATTTGCTGAGAATTTGATGACACTACATATCAAGTTTCCCCTCCAATCTTTTCAGCACCGTTCAGAAATTATGAACATGAAATTTCAGTTCAATACTTATACTTTGTTTGTGCTACTTAATAATAATACTTAATTTAGTAAAAAATAAATTGGGTGGTGGTCAATTATTGTTTAGTTTCTCTTTTCTTTTAGAGAAGCGCCAATCGCAGTATTAGAAACATCCACCAATGAAACTAGACGACTAGTAATATTGCCAAAAAAAAAAAAATCAAGAGAGTAATTTGAGCTAACTGGGATTTAATATTTTCAAAGGTCTCGACCAAATTGGGTGCCCAATTAATTTTTCTGGAACTATCTTTTTTATTCACAGTTAGATATTTATTTAATAAAATATGATATTCGGACGCATGGCATAGAAAACGACGATTGCACTTCACCATGCCCAGAAATCATCTGAGACCCTTAACTGTTAAAAGATGTTTAAAATCTGAATGGATTTCATATTTTCTGGGAAGGGTTTGATACAATTGGATATAATAAATTGGGTAAGGAATTTTACTTCCTGTCCCATTAAGTTACATTTCTCATTGTTAATAATTAACTCGTACGCCTGTAAGCGCTGAAAATATCGAAATGTTAATAGTTAATTATGTAATTGCGTTGTTAGTATCCAAAACAATTTTTTTTTATGAAATACAGCAACACCGCAGAATAATTTTCTTAAATTAGTTTAACATATTTTCAAGTATTTTTATAGTAATACTATTACTGAGTTTGGGTAGGCATCAACGTATTTTAGTTGGAAATTCTTATAAAATCACCCATGTTTTTAAATTTAAATGCGTTGAAAGAAGCAGGAATAAAATGTATTTTACTTGTTATTCAATGGGCTTTTGTTTTGGTTAATAAAAGTTTCTGCTACCATTACCCTAATTGTGAAATTCTGAACAAATTTAAAAATTATGGTTTGGAACTATTTTGAAAAAGGGTAGTAGTTTTCAGCGTGTGAGCGACAGGGTTTTGCTAGATTACTCTAAAGTATTATGTGACGTGTAATATGACCTTATAATAGCATTGGTTCTTTCAATTTTTTATATTTCCATTTATGTTTTCTCTCTTTTTGAAAATTCATATCATTTTGTAATAGTTTGTTAGTATTTTTTCTTTTAATCCATGTACAATTATAAGACGTTGTAAATTATTTATAATTGAATTGAATTTCCTCACAGTTTGTGAAACAAAACTTGCAAAGTGCAAAATGAAAAGTGGTGATGAATCTTATCCTACCTATAAGTAAACAGAGTAAACCGATCAGTCCTTGACTTATTTTTAAGTAATTGTATTCCACCCAATTAAGATTTATACTCCAAATATTTGCCTTACATCCTACACGTAATGATGGATCATATAATTTTAAAATTGCATACTGGTTACGTTATCAGCGACTACTTAACACATTACCGCCGAAGAATTGTAATTTTTTTAAACTATTTCCAAGGTATTTTCATTATTAAAAGAAGAGAATTTTTAGAATTTTTAGTTAAAAAGTGTTCCTAGAGTGTTGTTTTTCAGCTTTGTCTATTCCACAATTTACCACATTTGGCCACAGTGAAATTAAAAAAAACAGAGAATATTGAAAAATTGGTTTTCATTGAAAACGGATATAATCAAACAGTTCTTCTTCAACGACTTATTTTTGGTATTCGGCGTCATAATCATTTTTACTCCAAAAACGATTTCCAGTTAATTTTAATGGCCAGATTTCGTTAAAAGATACGACAAAGTGATTTTCCAGCAAAATAACGCTCAGCGCTAAAATGGGATGTTGTACTACAGCCGCCTTACTGTGCAGAAAGTGCTTCTTCCGATTACCTCCTATTTCGATCGATAATTAATGGTTTATCTGAGCAGCATTTTTATTCTTATAAAGGTACGGAGAAATGGGTCGATTAATGTAAAGCCTCTAAACATATATCGTTCTTCCGACGTGGAGTCCACCTATTACCAGAAGGATAGAAAAAGGCTAACGATGGAAAATATTTTGAGTGATCAATTTATATCATTCACAATAAAGCCGTTTTTTAAACCAAAACATCCGTTTAAATTGATCACTCCCACTTCATTTTTATATGTGTTATAAGGTCTTTTAATTTGAATCCTGTCCTAAAAACACTGTAGTTTGTATTGCCAAGAGTTAGCGATAAGTGTACAAATGTATGGATGTAGGAATGTCCAGAGTTGTGAAAATCTTTGAATTCTTCTGAAAATAGAAGAGAAGAATCTTTGACACATTCTATTAATTTGAAAATTAAATTAAGCTTGCACCATCCTTCCTAATATTTCTGCTTACCTTAAGACACGTGCCTAAGGGATTAAAAGGCAAATTAAATACTTTTACTTGAATTTCTTTGGGGACGACATAATCAAGCTCTGTAAACATAACGTCAAATAACGAATAAGTTTACTCAGTCTTAAAGGTGTCTCTAATTTTATTGTGGATTGCTGAGAATTTGCTTCTGCTGAAGCCATCAAATTAGTACTACAATAACAAAAATTTCTTTTAAGAGTTTACAACATATGATGCTAGACTGTGTACTCAATCTAAGCAAGGAAATGAATTGCGACAGGTAGGTCATAATAAGTTAATTTTTATGGTGTACACGGGTAGCAATTTTATAGTCTTTCTTAAGTTTATGAAAATCGCTTTTAAGTGGAACAATAACCAAGGTAAGGTGTTCCCCCCAAATTTTATTACTTCTAAGGCGAGAAAAATATCAAAACGAGACCCAAATCGACAATTACATGATTTTATTTAACGTCTTTAAACCTTTAAAATATTTGTATTGCATTAACATCACGTGTGTGACAATTATGAAGTAATTAGAAAATTGAAGTTCAAATTTTATAATATAGTATATAATATTTTTTATAATATTTTTTTGCACTTTCTGCGGCATTGTTATTGTGGAGCATTACAATTTTGAAGAAATCCTGCATTGCCTTTTTTCGGTATCGGTCTAAGTTTTTGCTTTTTGGATTGTGGGTCCATTATTTTAAACTCTTATGCAGTCAACCGTCTAGGCTTTTTAACTTTAGGTGCTGCTTCCATCTTGAAGCGGAGGCTTAAACTTTAACATTAAATGTACATCACCAGCGTCTCGTATTGTATTTATACTCTTACCTTCGGATGTACATAACTGGTTTTATTTACCCCCACCAGATTTTAAATATTTTCTCAAGTATATTTTGCGATGTAAATTCACAACTTTATTATCATTTAATCTAAAATTATTGAAGAAAAATTGTTTCAGAAATTGTTTTAAACTTTTTCCTTTACACCGAAAATACAGATAAACACAGCAATAATGTCCAGAGGTAGATGAAAGTGCACCTTGCAACCGGGTTTCATTGCTGACAAACACATCTGAATTAGTATGTAAGAAGTTGTGAAAAAACCTGCTACTGGGGGTTTAGCATACGAATCAAAGTATTTTGCAGATCTTTTTCTTGGGATGTAAAATGCAATCCAATGAGTACCGCCCTTATGTGCAGAGTCTGTATTGGCTATATTATAGCTGGCTGGCATGCTGGCTTTTTTATATTTTTTGGTAGGCGGTTACACGGGAATACAACTCTAAAAAACATTTTTGTTGTTGTTGGGGTTACATTTTAACGACTTTGAGAGTTCGATCGTGTTCAGTTTTGTTTACAATGTGAGGTTGTTGTCTCCAGATCAATAACCTTAGTATACGATGTAACATAGTTATTTATAAACTCCTTGGTTGATGCATTGCTGACAAAGATTGTAGTAAATTTTGTTAATGTCTCAAGTCTTCATTAAGCCGTCTAAGCTCAATATTCCCAAATTTATTTGATTGGTTAAGACATACTGGAGCTGATGTAGGGTATTTGAAAATAATCTCCTTTGTAAATAATTTGCTTTGTACAGTGAATCCCGCAAAAGAAACTTTTTTCAACAAAGTCAGGCAACCTACAGAGAAGTATGCAACATTTATCAGACAGCTCATTATGGACTTTGCGTGATGAAATCCTTTCATGTAATTGAAGTTATATTACACTGTCTTATGTATATAGTTTTCAAAAACTGGTGTCTACATTCCAGTCTTTATTAACTTCCACACTACCGTCATACTCGGTATATAGGATCGTTATCTTTAACGCCTACTTAAATCGTCCTTCAACACGTATCGTGCCTTGGTTTAATAAATTTGCACAAGCAGAATTATACGACAGATCTGTAGGTAAATCGAAGACTAGCAAAAAAAGCTCCATTGTCAAATATTTTTTTCGAAATTTTACGTCCTTTGTCAAAGTAATGTATTCCGGTTCCACTAAATAAGCTTATGTAACCTCTCGTGCTGATAGGGGGATCTTTTGAATAATCAAACTCAATAGGCTGGTTGGGAACCTGAGCACCATTCACAGATAAATTAAATCTAGTTAATTCATTGTGTTTTAAATTGTACGAATTCTTTGTTCTATTCCCCGTATATGTATGTGTTGTTGTCCACCATACCAAATAATAATAAATTTGGTAATTGCCCTATTACAATATTGTCTAAAGATAATGTAAATGATTTTGCAGGTATCGTATATGTTAACGGTGACATGATTCATATACATAGTTACCTCTACAATCTTAAGTCGTGGTGAATTGTCGTCATTCTCTGAAAGGAGATAAAATTCAGGTTTCTCAAGAGATAGCACAACGCGTAGATCTACGCCATTCATTAATAATTTATCTTGGTTAAACATATCACCATGAATTTTCCCCATTAATTCCACAACACCGCTATTGCAGAAAAGCTTTTCTCTTGCTAAGTAGCATCGATTTTCTTCACAACTTTGAACAACCTTCATGCTATTCTCATCGAGCCAACAGTCTCCAAATATGTTGACGCCGCATCTTTTCCATAATTTAATAAATTTTCAATATATGATCTGTAGTTGTAGGTATTATCAGTTTGAGCAATCGGTCTCCCATTTAAATAAATGGTGCATTGAGTGAATGAAGCACATTATTAACAACTCTTGGTCCTGCATCACGCACTGTAGCATCCCCTACAAATATATCTTCTCCGGTATAAAGTTCCTCTTTGCCAGCTTTAATTTTAACAAGCTGTACTCTTAAACGTAGACATATAGTACGAGTACACTTGAGAGATCGCGATATGTATCCCCGTGCCCCAGCGAAACAAATTCCAAAACGGATGAGTTATCTAATGACGCTATAGTTTTTTATGCAACTTCTTCGGTTTTTAAGATATTACCTTGAATTGTAGATCTCGAGAAAAGATCCAATTCAGATTTCATACACTCGCTCGCTCGGTCATTTTGTTTATTTATCAAAAATATCCTATATCTTTTTACGAAAACTACGTTTACCTTTTGTAGACTTTTTCTTCTTATTTAAAGATTTTTTGCTTAGATTGTTTTGAACATTTTTTCTTTTCACATCTGAAGAAAAACGTGCGACTGTAAACGGATTACGTCTTTTTATGGTCATGTGACTGTCTCTTCCTGTGCCATTCATATAATCAAACAACTTATTTATACCTTTTTGTGCAAATTCTTGAGGAACAGTTTTACCCTGCTCTCTTAAGATGTCTTTAATAGTTTTACTACCCGCGTCTTCTAAAATAGCTTTTCTTGTTTTAACTGCCTGTTGCCTGCCTTGGCACCGAAACTAACTAAGGGCTGCAATTATCTTAGGAGTACCCTAAAAAACCTTGCCGCGCTGATACATAAGTGGTGATTGGTACAGTTCGCCTATATTAACCAGACTACCGCTTTGAACTAAATAATAACGTGTGTACAACGAATTCATATTACATTAGGAATTGCGAACACTTTCCTACTATATCAATTGTGTTTGTTATTTATAGTTTTATTGCCTCTTGAAATGAAACATTATGTATGTAGGGATATAACCTCCTTTAAATTTAACCAACTCACCTTGCCCCATCAGTTATTTTTATTGAAACACTTTCAATCGATGTTTTTTCAATAGGGCAATATTCTACATGGTTAAAACGTAATGTACACTCTTTCTTGTTTATAGGCACTGCAGGTAAATATCTTAGTGTTTTATCACTTATAACCCTCGGTTTGATTATGTCGGTATAAATGTACAGAATATCGCGTTCGCTACAAGAATCTTTAGCTCGCAATTCGCGAGGAAATCATTTACTGATTTCATCAATTGCATCTCTTAGCTGATCAACCTTTTTTATTATTGACCCGGCACTATCAAAAGAAAATTTCAATTCGGACAATAATATATCAGCTTTTCTTTTATCTGTAGGTGTATTCAAAAATACGTCGGTCACAAAATTTGATAAGTTATCAATATTAATATCTATCAGCACTAGAGTTGTCTTTAAAAGGCCTGAAGCTCGTTTTTCATAAGGAACATTTAAAATCTTGCTCTTCTCGGTAATTTTTCTAGGCTGCGGCGCTTTCACATTAAGAGAACCACCATGTAGTTTGCCTATTATTCCGATATTAAATATTTTATGCGCGCAAGTCTCCTCTGTTTTTCATTCTCGCTTATTATCTCGTCATCAAAATGTGCATTATTAACAAATAGTGTAAGGAGATTTTTAACATTAAGATGTGGTGGCAAAGGTTTCTTTATCTTAATTTTTAACTCTAACTCATCAATTCGCAATTCAAACATGTCCTCATTTTCCTTTTTTACTGTACCCTTCCTCTTTATACTTCGAACTGGGTGTACATAATCGTCTAAAGCTGTTTGCAGCCTTACACGCCTTCTCTTTTTTCTTGCGATCTGCTCAATTATATCATCCACAAAAATCTCCACTGAATCGTATATCTTATATCGTCTTATATTTCAAGATAACATTATCGGGTTATTATCTACTTTGATATATATGTAAAATATATTTACCTTTATCTTTTGTATAACTAATTTCTGGAATAACCTCGTTTAAAAAGTCATCATCTATACGATTCCATATGCGTTGCTTAATGTCGTCTAAATACATTGTGTACCAAGAGGGTGTAACGGCATTATATTTAGAATGTTAGCATTCAAGCCTAGTATTTTCATTTATTGAATTTGAAGAATGTTTTGCTCTTTTTTAATTTGCTTTAGCTCTTCTGAACCTGTGCTACATTCTGAAATTTTTACCCCATCATTTTCATTTATTTCGACCGATCTTCCTGCATTTGTGGAATTTCTTTTAGGTACACAAGTTCGTTACTCCGTTTCAATCTTTTTCATATTCAGAAACTGATATTTCTGTAACTCCAACATACCAGCTTTAATTTAGCCTTTAATGGCGGGATAATTTGTTTGTAAATTACGCCAATGAATTTTCAAGGTAGTAATGTAAAGAGTTATTACTTTACAGGCAGAAGTAAAATCATTTTCTGGAATGTATACTGGAATTTTTCTTATTACATTTTTTCCTTTTCGCCTTTAGATGTTATAATTATCCTTAAAGTCTTTCTTTCTTATCAGATAAGCTTGATGATCGCTCTGTTTTATTTTTTAAATGCTCACTCTGACAAACCGGTTTTCTCATAGGGAATGTAAGTTCGTATTGTTTAGGATCCAGTTGTGAGGTCTTAATATAGACTGTTGAGGTCTTCTTCATTTTTGTTTTATCTCCCTCTCCTTCCATTTGTTGTATAAAACTTATACCGTCGTCAGCAGTTACTACTCTGAAATCTTTATTTTCAATATTTGTTTCGGGTGTAAATTTCCTTTTCCTTTTCTCTCTAGCAGAGAGATTGCATTGTTGGAGTAATTGCTTCTATTTCAAAAACCCCTCTGGTAATGGGGGAGGCGTTTTTTCCTTTATTGGTAAAGACTAAATTGCCTTGTCATCTTTAAAAATAATCTATTATTATTCTTAATTTTTAATTTATTCTGATATTTAAGTAAACTGTCAGCAGCTTGTATTAAGCGATTAATAAAAAAATAAATAAATAAATAAATAAATAAATAAATTTTGATCTCTCAAATTTTTGTGTTGAGCTGGTAATTTTTCTTGGATCGGTTTTATAGTTTTCTTACTATCGGAAACTTGCCTCCTTTCACGTTTTACATTTAGACTTTTTGTAGTACTTAGCCGAGATTGAAGCTGATTGCCTTCTTTTTGGGGATTTTCGCTGGAGCCTCGATGTTTGTAACGCTGGGCTTAAAGACCTTTGCGAGGTGTTCTGCAAATGCTTCTGCTTTCTTCTGGTCTTCGTTGATCCATATGTTATTTTTCCCCAGTATAGGTGTGTTTTGTGGTATTGGTTTTTGATGCCCTTGGTTACTTTCCATATGGAATAGTTAGTGTCTGGAAGGTGATTTAATTCTGATGTGAATTCCTCTATTTTCCTGTTCCTTTCGGATTATAGATCTGCTTTCTGGTGGCTCGGTTGAGTTCTGCTTTTGCTTGTGAAGATCTTGACATTTGTCAGCGATTTTTTGCTTTTCTCTTATTTTGTAGGAGCTCTAGGATGGATGGGCTGTTGATTTCTGATGTTCTTTCTGTTGTTCGCGTTTCTGAGGTGGCTGCTTCTGCACAGTCCTTGATAGCGTCGTTGAGGTGATTTAGGGCGTTTTCAATATCTTCTTCAGTTTTTAGTTTGACGTGGGGACAGTAACTTTTTTTTCCAGTTAGTTTTCCCATTTGTTAGATTATGGGGTATTTTGTTGATTTCTATTGTGCTGTTGAAGTTTATGATAGTTGGAGCGTGGTCTGAGGAGAGGTGTAGGGTTGTTGTGGCTTTTAGCACGTGTTGGTTGATGCCTTTGGAAAGTTCGAAGTCGATAATGTCCGGTTTCTTGGGTCTATCTGTTGGCCAGTGTGTGAGTTTTTTGCCTGAGATGCAACTCAGGTTATTAGTATGTATAGTTTTTGCGAGTTGTTTCCCTCTCGGCGAGGTGATTTTCGATCCCCATAGCGGTGATTTTGCGTTGTAGTCGCCTGCTGCTAGAAGCCTATTTGCTATTTGCTTGAAGAATTTATTGAATTGTTCCTTGTCAACGTTGTGTCCAGGGGGACAGTAAACTGCTGCGATGTTTGTGGGTATGCCTATATCCTTGAGGCAGATTGCAGTGTTCTGGATTTCTTGTGTTTGGGTGGTACTTAGTGGATGGTGTTTGATTCTGTTTTTAATTAGGATAGCTGTGCCCTCACAGGACTTGTTGTTGCGGTGATCATTCCTGTAGATGGTGTAGTCGTATATTTTGAGGTTGTTTTTGTCTGTTAGATGCGTTTCTGAGATTAACATAAGATCGATATGGTTTAAGTTCAAAAATTTCTCGAGTTCCAGTTTGTGCTTGGGAATTCCGTTAGCGTTCCAATGTGCTCTTTTAATTTCCTTCATTTGGTGGGTTTGCATAGAATTGTTGTCTATCTATTTAGCATATTCTGCATTTGCTGCATGGTTTGGGTTAATTGATTGATATGATTTGTTAGCGTTATTAGGATTTGCAGCATGGGGTCGTTTTGGTTATTCTCCTTTTGTTGGTTGCTGTTTTTAACGACATTTGCGTATGTGAATTGACTCCCATGCTAGGTTTGGTGCGGTATTAAGCTCTTTTGGACTGGGTTGTTTTGTGGGGGGTGATATGCAGGTCAGTAGGTTTGCAAGTTGAGTGTAGCTTTGTTTCTTAGAGGATACTTCAGAAAGCAGTTCAAATATTAAAACTGACTTATTGTTTATGAGATATTTTATAGGCTATGTAGCCTAGAAAAAAAGGGGAATTTAAAATTAGTCCTTCAGAGCTTTTTATATTTAAAAAAACTATAGAGATCTTAAATGCCCCATCGCAAATTTTTAGATATCTGTAAAAATCATGAGCTAGCATTTCATATTATTTTTAACTCTCAACCAGAAATTTTGGGTATTACAAAAAAAAATTCAGTCTTCCAATTTCTGAGTGGTTTTTCGATCATTGCTATGAACACAAAGTTGAGTTTTTAGATTTCTTACTTTTAGTTCTTCTTCGTAAACATTGTAATTAGGTCGTAGAAAAATTAAAGAATTAAAAAAAAACATCGAAAAAATTCAAATCCTTACAGATTAATCATTTATAAATTTTTTAATATTTTATTTACTCATAGTACGTTATGATTATTTACTTATTATACAGGGTTTTCCATTTTTAAATTCCGAAAATAAATCAAAATAAAACACACTTAGAATTCGAATTTCGATTGAACTTTTATTTCAAAATGAAGTTTGGTTTATGCCATTATATGTGAAACACAACATCATTTAAATGGCCACCTAGGGCTTCCCCGCAGACCTTGATCCGAAACAGGTAATTTTTGATGACTTTTCGGCACATATGGGGCGGTATTTCGGCCATAACTTAACGAATGTTGTCTTTCAAGTGCTCAAGAGTTTGCGGAGAGTCGGCATAGACACGGTCTTTAGCATAACCCCACAAAAAAAAAATCTAGCGGGTTTAAATCGCACGATCTCGACGGCCAATTGGCATCACCAAAACGCGAAATTCTCAAAATGTGCTTCATCGCTGAAGAAAATTTTATGCGAAAGTTCAGCATTTTGCTGTTCGTTCACCCAATCGACGTATGCCCGACGCATTCCATGGTCACCACGCTCTAATTTTTGCACCAACTGGACTTTATATGAATGCAGGTGCAAATCCAAATTCAAAATTCGCCACAATGATGTTTTTGATAAGCCGAATTCAGTACCGGATTTACCTAAGACGGGGCCCCAAGCAACCTCAGGTTTTCGGGGCCCTCATTCTAAAATTAACCCCCCCCCCCCAATATTTTAAAATAATAAATAACCAGTTAATTTTGCAAAATCAATATATTATACAGTTTACTTATAATTTACGAACTAAATTACAACTTTTTCCTACTTTTCGCAGTCGCAAATTGATGAATGACATCATCATTTAGCGTAACCCCACAAAAAAAAAAATCTAGCGGGTTTAAATCGCACGATCTCGACGGCCAATTGGCATCACCAAAACGCGAAATTCTCAAAATGTGCTTCATCGCTGAAGAAAATTTTATGCGAAAGTTCAGCATTTTGCTGTTCGTTCACCCAATCGACGTATGCCCGACGCATTCCATGGTCACCACGCTCTAATTTTTGCACCAACTGGACTTTATATGAATGCAGGTGCAAATCCAAATTCAAAATTCGCCACAATGATGTTTTTGATAAGCCGAATTCAGTACCGGATTTACCTAAGACGGGGCCCCAAGCAACCTCAGGTTTTCGGGGCCCTCATTCTAAAATTAACCCCCCCCCCAATATTTTAAAATAATAAATAACCAGTTAATTTTGCAAAATCAATATATTATACAGTTTACTTATAATTTACGAACTAAATTACAACTTTTTCCTACTTTTCGCAGTCGCAAATTGATGAATGACATCATCAAAGTCAAGTTTTTGAAGCTTGTCTTTTTCGATAAAAAGTAACGAAAGACACGAAATACGAGCGACCGAAGCGCCAACTATACGCGCGAAATACAGTTTTGAACTAATTTAAATTCGTTTGAGGACAATGAATAATCGATATTGTTTACATGGATTTTTTCATTTTGCATTTTTTATTTATTTTTTTTTTTAATTTCCGAATGTATTTTCAACATTTTTCAATTTTTGGGGCCCCTGTCCAAGCGGGGCCCCAAGCAATTGCTTCCTTTGCTTCCTGGTAAATCCACCACTGGCCCAATTGCTGAGCACGCCGTGGAATCGAAACATTCGGGTCATCCTCCACACTGGCAGCAACAGCAGCAATATTTTCGGCCGAACGCACATTACGATGGTGCACAGGTCTCACAATATCCGCTACGGACCCAGTTTGTTCGAATTTACGCACTACATTAGCAATTGTGTGCTCTGTAGGCCGTCCATGACGACCAAAATCTGATCGTAATGCTCGATATACGCGTGCCGGAGAATCACCATTTTTGTAGTATAATTTAACAAAATTAACACGTTGTGCAATGTTAAAACGATCCATATTGTAAAATGGCAAACATTCAACTAATGATATGACGCTTTGGTTGACAGATATGTCAAACGGTTGTCAGCGCAGGGTTGTATACTTTTGGAAGCCCGAAATGGAAAACCCTGTATAATATTTTCTATTCTTTATATAGATTTCTTAAACGAAAATCCGTAAATTTGATGCCATTCGTTTAGCTTCCATAATAACAATTACCTCAACGTAATTGATATAACAAGCAAAACTTGATACGACTCTACACCCACAAAACAGATTGAACTTTCATTTTACACTCTCTTTCACACCAGGACTCCACCGTTTTTTACCCACTACCGCTCCCATCACCTTATCTACGCCTTCCAACTCCTACTTTTTTCCTCCGCTCCTACTTCCGTACCTATGAAATCCTCAAATTATCCCTAGCATACTTTTATCGTCCTGCTATAAAATATTGCTACCAAAAATATATTTTGAAAAAACCTTTAACTGTTATTTTTCTCCATACTTTCCATTAATCTCAATTCATTTTTGGTATCCTGATAGTAGTAATTTTAATCCATTGTCAAACGACTCTCCTGCCAACATTTTAGGCACGGAATCCATCTTATACACACTTTTGATGCAGACGCAGATCAGAAATGATCCTGTGGGGTGGTGTACGGCTTATATCAATATTTGGAAGAAGTTGCGAAAGAATTTCAAGCTTCGAGCGCCGATCGGTGTCTATAATCTTTGGGTGGTTCGATGATTAGTGAGGCAGAAATGTTTTAGGATCGCTGTGTAGGTGACGTAGGAAAATCCCGTTCTTATTCGAGCTATTATAAAGTAAATTTTCTGTTTTTGATATTGCAAATGAATAAGTAGTTTTTGACTGGAGCAATTTCAGATTTGGAGGGATTATTTAAGGAGCAATTGATTAAGTCTAAATCCTTGTGTAAAATTCGCCATGTGGTTGCAGATAGGCTCGTATATCAATTGACATCTTTGCGTCCAATAATATTCTCTTGTGAACAACTGGCACGAACATATTGATGTCTGGCCTCGATCTTTTACAGATCAATTTCTGTAAATTTACCGACAATGTTGTCAATTTGCTGTTCAGTTGTTTATGTCTTGGACAAAATTACGAAATTTTCGAAACACAGCTCTCTCGGAATGACCATTTTCATAAAAAATAATTCACTAAATTTCAATGCACTGTTGCGATATATACGACTCCATTTTTAAAATTGCCTTACCTTGAAAGTTTCACTTATTACCTTTCATCCTACTAACTTTTTATATGGGCAGATTGAAATTATTTTTAAAATAAACTTTTCAGTCTAAAGCGTTTCTAAGAAAAAATAACTGAACTCGATTTTGACGATGCGTTCTGTAGTTATTTGTGCTAGAGTTGCGTCCCTGGACCCTCGAATCTTCCAATTTTAACGATGCGTGAGAATTGCTTAGGAGATTTCGTGTGATATGGGAGTTTTTGTTTTGGACTTTTGACTTTCTATTGGATTTTAATTTCGAATATTCGGTTTTCTTCTAGATTTAAATTTTTCTTATACTTTTATTTGTACATTTTAATTCAGAATACAACGAAATTAACTTCGATTGAAGCTATTGGGCTCAAAGAAGCTTTTTAAAATTGGTTGTTTTCTGAAATAAAATAGCTAAGTTATTTCTATATCAGTTCATTAGGAGAACTGTGGATCAAGTGGTTTACATTTGCTCAGGAGCACTTTGATATGTAAATAAAAGAGTTTGCAATATTGAGTATATCTGAGTATGCTATTGAAATTCAGATTTATTTTTCATCTCTGCAAATCCTCTAGAAATTTGTTATGGGTGAGGACTGATTCCTCTTGACATGATCTAGGCTAGTAAACTTCGTTTGGAATAGTTCAATAAACTGGTTAGCAGCTTCAGCTTCATTCCTGATTTCGAAACTAGTAATTTTACAATATTTACGTTCTCGTTCAATATCTTGTGACCAAGCGCCTTTATTGATCGCTAACGTACTGAATCACCTTCAGATAAATCAAACTCGGATAAAAGATATGACTCTGACATAATTCCGGGCTCTTTCCTTTTGGAATTATAAAAATGCTGAATAACTGCACTAAACTAAATTAATTCCATCCACACCGTCCTTTGCCTATCATAAAGATTCTTTTTCTTGTTATAAAACAAAAAATTTACTGTCCTTTGAAATGGCAAATAAAAACAAGAGACAACAAAGTAATGAAAGTTAAAAAAAACGACGAGGCGTACCACTTAAAAATCACATAGAATTTTTATACACAAAGAGACAATTAATTCCCACAAGGTGAAACGTCCTACTCCTTCGACTTTCAAAATGAAATCAGTAGGAATCCATAAAGCCTCTTCCTTTTTGCAACTCTCAGCGCTCAGCTTAAATTTTACGATGAGAACCATGGCTGACTTATCGCTCACATAAATCTGAGCCTAAATGTCCCAATTCGGTTTCATCTTAAAGATGATAGAATCTGACTTGTGAGTGGACTAGTAGATAAGTTTCTGAAAGGATATTGATGTAGCCGAGAAAACTTCCTTACATGGAAACTAATTTTTGCGATGTAATTAAATCACTTCGCAAACAAACTCACTAGTTGCGAAAAATGTCAGTGAAAAAAACAATTAATTATTAAAAGTGGAAAGAAATGGTGCTTAGGCTAATTAAATTACTTGTGGTAGCAAAATTAAGCTAGTATAATAATATATAATATTTTATATAAAGGAATTTGATTAGCTATTTAAACCTACAAAGGTAGTACAAAATTTACTTAAGTAATTGCTTAAATAAATGTTTTCTTCATTTATTATTTGGGGACGTATTTTTACTATCAATTAATTTTTGTATTAATTTAAAGCATTAATGTATAGGTCAGCACGCAAAATATTCTAAAATGATGAAGACTATGTAAATATAGTATGTGTTTAAAAAATTTCAGGCAGAATAAAAATAAAAGAAAAATAACACAAATATAAAAGTGATCGGAACATACGAGTATTACCCAAAAAAAGCATTTACTTGATATTTAAATATAATTTCCTCATCATTTAGGAAATCTGTAATTCATTTTTACGTAATACAAGGTGCTTCATCTTACATGCATATAATTGTGCATGCATATAATATGTATATAAATTAATTATACTGTAAAAGGACATCTGCTAATACGACCTTTTAGTGGTCAGGCCGCAAAGTTCACAAAATATATTGGACCCGGACCTTCTTTACTAATGCAGCATATTATAATAGCTGGAAACTCTTCACTGTTTATGATACGAGATTCAAAGCTTCCATCAACGCTATCTCCAAACGATACTCGTTGCTAAAAATAACCTGTAAATTTGAAAATTTAGAGTAATTTCCTGTATTTCACAAATCAAAATAAAATAAAAATTTGCCAATAAACTTTTCCCAACTTGCATTTTGCCAATAATTGTAAGGTTTTCATGTACTCTAGCCCATTGCAATTTTTTCTGTTAACTTTGGCTTCTTCGCTAGTCGCCTACATTTTAAGTTTGCCTCAATAAAATCGTATGTGATGAGTCAAATATCCACTCCTTGCTTTCTAAGTTGCTTTTATATATTCGAACAGGTGCTGAACGTTCTTGTAGTGCCATATGCAGAATTCAGTCCTCTTTAATATTTTCTTCCGCAATTTTTCCGAAAAGAATGAAAGACTCAGAGTTCATGAGATCTTAAACACTGTAGACACCGAAATCTTTTTCTGACGGGCGATTTATCGACTGGAAATGTTTTCTAACTATTGAAGTTACTCTAACGCTTCTCTTTTCAGTAAAGGTGTATTTAACACGTCCTATTTTTAAATAAATTATAAAAGCTTTACCAGTTTTCAACACTCCTGTTTTTAATATCACATTCATTAATTTTCAATTTAAAACATAGTAGAAATCAACGACTTTTATGACCGTTTTCAGACAATATTTTCAACAACTTTTCAACAAATGTTAAGCTTAAATGAGACAAAAATTGAATCGCTTCCATTTATATACCTCCCAGCTTTTATGAGGTCGATTTTGGATTTCCCTATTTACCAAATTATGTTGCGCTCTGTTCAAAATGTTCTCCGTAACTTTCAATGCAAGCCAACAACCTTCTTCTAACTTCCTATTTAAGGTGTATTGTACCCAACCTCTCCTGTATTTTCGTCGTTGTAGGCCCAATTCTGCTAATTAATTCCTCTCTGCTGTTAACATGACTTGAGTAAACTTCATCCTTCATCGTTCCCCATAAGAAAAACGCCAAAGGAGTAAGATCTGGAGATCTAGCAGGCCAAACAATCGGTCCACCCCGTCCAATCCAGCGCTCAGGAAATTTTTCATTTAATTTTACCACAATGTTACCTGATGCTTCATCGTGTTGGTAAAGCATTGACCTTGCATTACCCAGAGAGATGAATTCAAGTAGTTCTGGCAGTGTATTTCCCAAAAAGTATTAAATGATTACCGATGAAAGCAGCGCAAACATTATACCGAATTTATACTGAAATGATACTGCCTCTGTGACATGTGGGTTAATTCCCGACTAGGTATGAAGGTTGTGAAAGTTAGTGATACCATCCATAGTGAATTGCGATTCATTCGTCTGCAGGATTCGGTCGAGAAATCTTGTTCCCTATGTCACATTCCAAAAGTCAATTCCAAAACTCCAATTTCCTCTCGGAATCTCCGGAATGTCCTTGTACTGGCATATGATAATATGAATATAATCTTTCTCGATAAAGAACCTATATGAAGACACTCTTAATAGTTTTGTGAACTTGTGTTTTGCCTGAAAATGACAATCAACTGTCGGTAGAATCTTTCGATGTTCCTGATCCAGTTTCCCTTTGGTTTCCGTCACTACACCATAAATGTACATTATATCGGCATATTCCTGAGAAGTGAATTCGGTCATTTTTTTATTATTTCAGCTTAGAACACCCAAGAATGGCTGACTAAGACAAGCTAATCACGGCAATAAAATAAATTCCATTAACTTTATGTAGCAATAATTACAACTTATTATCTGTGTCTGCTAAACAAACATTCCCGATCATTTTTGACATTTTATTCATTTTACGTATTTTGCAATTAAAGGGAAATGAAACAATAAAATTTCAGTCAAAGTTTCCCAAGGATCATATTTTTCCATCTCTATTTAACATGAACATCTTGTGCCTTTTTAGAATTGTAATACGATGAGCAATTTAATAACAATAATAAATGGGTATATTAATAACATGAATTTGGAAGAAATATAACGTGAATTTTTGGAAAATAAGAAAAATTTTTGGACTTTTGGAAGTGAGTATACCTGCAGTGGTGGGTCAACATTCTTGACCTTAAGATAGTAGATTTTTGGCGTTAGTTGGATGTCACTGCGTTAAGTAGATCAAAGATAAAAGTAAAATAACAATGTTGAAGGGAAGAGGTTCTTAGGTCTGCAACTTAAAAAGACTCCTTCTTTTAGAATCACAGGTTCGACTAACACTTAATGATAGCGGCTAGTTAAATCAAGGGTGTTGAAATATCTTGAGTAACCCAACTGGTCAAGAACACCCCCTAATAGTGGCTAAGGCTTTCACTTGGCTGTACTATTTCGAGTAATGCGACGAATTTCACAGGCACAAACAACCAACTGAAAGAATTAAATGAACTAGTTCATAATAATCTAATGATCCAAACTCACAGAAATATATGTAGATGCACATGCAACGTCGGTCGAGAGACAGTTGCTCACTGCAAATTAATTATATGTTCCTGTTAATTGCTATGGAGCCTTGAGCTGCTCAAAATGGCAATACTTTTTTACCTCGGCGTGGAAGTCATCGACTAAACCGAAAGTAAATACCTTTCACCTTCATTTCACATTTAATGGTGGACAGTCAATAGCTGCGTTACTCCCATGGCATTCTCAAGAATTGTAGTGAATATTGCTAATACGAGTAGCATATTTGGATTTGGTTTTCAATTAATATATAACATTGTGAATCAGCGTTCCCGCATTCTGGACTTGCTTCTAACTATCTACCAAGTAGATAAGATTGTATCACGCTGTGAGCAACCTATAATCTTAGAAAGCATCCTTCATCCCGCCTTCTATTAAAATTTTTTATTTTACTTTGGGAAGGCACATTTTTCATATGTGCAACAATTACTCTTTAGCTCTAGTTGGACCCCAGTGCTTAATACTGTTCAAATGTACGTTTAGTGTCATTTTATTGTACACTTTTCGATTGTTTTGTCAATGCTGTTCCATTTTTACCAAATGATCCTAAGTCTTCTAGATTGCCTTAATTCGGTGGCCACTTATCCCGACTTAAAAACAGAAAGGTTAAAGTATTGCAATTATCAAATATCGAAGCAAGTCAGCTTTCCATTATAATCAATACTTGATCGTCGGTGCTACAATGCTGAAGTTGCTACCGCTTATTGTAGGTACATGAACTCAAGTCTTCGAAACAATTTCAATCAATTCTGGAAATATGTTAATGCTAATTGTGCTTCTGTGGACCTTCAATGTTGATATTTCTCTTATAACCGAGGAAGATCCTATCTAATTTAGACAATAATTGCTCACCTGGACCTGCGTTCTAAAACATTGTCGTGACTCTTTGGCATTGCCCCTCATTCATTTATTTAATTTATCACGTAAATCGTCCCAATTTGAAAGCAGCCATTTATAATTCCCATGCATATCCCAGTTGCTTTATAATTTCCATGCATATCGCCCAGTTGCTATATTGTCACCTATATCTATATGGTCAACTGTATTTCCGCTGTAAATTTATTATCTCTAAAAAAAAACGTGGTTTTGTAAAAGGTAAATCCACTACCCAAATTGGAGGTATTTAGTGTTTCTTTTGCTTCAAATTCTATGGAAACCGGAAATAAAATTGACATGAAGTACACATACTTCAGTAAGTCTTTTAATAAGGTTTCCCATAAGGCCTCAAAGTGATGTTTATTTTATTTATAAATGAGCAAGATGTTATTTTAAATTCGGACATTCTCATTGACGTTGACGAAATATATTCTGGGGCCCTATTCTAAGATCCATTTGGATTTGATTAGATTGTTTATTGGTTTGTTACCAAATGACATGTCTGCATGTATACCATATATATTTTTGTACAGTCAGAGCGGTTGTCTACTGGCTTAATCAATAAATAAATAACTATATAAATTAACTTATAGAAATACATAAAATAGTACCACTTCTCCAATTCAAAATAAGGACCCTTCAAGGAAGACACAGTGCAGGGAGAAAGGGATAGATAGGCGCTCAACGTGGGGTGAGATGTCTAGGTGGCATAATTTGATGATTGAAGCAAACAGTTAATTTTATATGTCACAACACAAGCACTTCCCACAACCAATCTAGACGACGTCTGGTAAAAAGACTTTCGTTCACTACACATGTAGGCAGTCTTACTTCGGCGAGACCTGGCTGTCGTGGGAAATGCTTACCTCTTTAACCATCTCCTTAAAATTAAAAGCATAAATGGATGTTTACTGCTTGGCGGGACAGGTTTTTTTGTGACCATTGCATGCAAGCAACCCCTGTTGACTGCAGCTTTCTAGAAACGGTTCAAAATTACCGTAATAAGTGTGACTATCGGGAGGAAATGTGGAAAAAGATCTAACATTGCGAGGATTAATTTTAAGAGGCATACTATAGAATTCGGAACAGTCTATAAAATCGCTTAAGACTTGATGCACGAAGACTATATTGGCAACATGACAACGGAAGGCAAGCAGCTTTATTATTATTATATTCTTATTGGAGTGGGCGAGACGTATAGCCTCGAGCGCTCAGACATTTTGTCCATTGCACTCATTGACCCACTGTGTTCGTGGAGTAGAATACCATGGTTATCGTGGGATTCGAACCCACAGCCTCTAGGACGGTAGGCCCCAATCAATTTTAGGTGATTTTCACAAGGTAGAAAGTAAAGGTTGTCAGACCAAGGAAGGTCATACATCGCAAAGCGGATAAATTTGCATTGAACTGCTGCAATCCTATTAATAAGCGCAGATTGAGAAGGATACCAAACCTGGCAGGCGTACTACAACAACGGACTAACAAAGATGATAAAGAGAGATTTAGTTCCTTGGACCACCACTTAACAAAGCCAAGAGCTGAATTGCCTCTATTGCGGTAATTCTAATTGCAAAAAAAAAAAAATTTAATTACTTGTAATGATTATTACTGGGCAATGCATTTACGCACCCTAGATAGCAGAAGCCACCCACGTGATGGACTCTCTGGCCCATCTGGGGATTCTGATTTCATTTCAGAAGATGAGTCTTCAATCGAGAATTAAGCCCATGTACTTAATTGCTGGCTTCCTACATTTGCCTCTAGAGGGAATATATGTCCTTGCGCCCAAACAATCGTTGATTTCCTCAACTTCAACCTCTGGGTAGTAGGAAGTGGGTAGAGGGCTACTATATTACATTATCTGCATTAAACCATATCATAGTTCCGCTTAAATTCGTTGATAACTTGATTTTGTGAAAGATAATGAGTCCTATTTTTCCGGCCCTGTCAAATTCCATTCCCAAATAATGATGAATATGAACTTGATCCACTGCACTATCGAATTGTAAACTTATTTGATGTTTGATCCAGTTAAGTCTTTCCTCCTTTAAGTCTGCGATGATAATATCATCCACATAAATTGCTACTATCTTTTATTCGTCAAATGAATTCAGTTTATAAACACAATTTTCTGTGTTGCATCGCAACAAGTGCAAATACGATTCGATATCGCAAAACTAAATCCAAAGTGTGCCAAAGTTGTTGGCTACACCGTTTAGCTATCAGTTTGGAGTTAAAGTGATCTATATTTCCATTGTACATTAAACAGCTATTTTAATTTTATTGCCGGTTGGCTTTCAGAAAGCTCAATCAATTCCCATATATAATATTATCCCAAATGAGAAATTGATCCTCGCATTGCATAGCCACACCTGGGATTCATTATATAAGGATTTACATAACTACCCAGCGGAAATTATACTAAAAAAAATACAATATTTTTCGAGGCTGATCATGCTTTCCTTTCCGAAGAGATCGTGGCTTTCCTCGCATTAGCAGGTTTCACTACTATCCTTACTTGATTGATTCCCAAAGTCTTAAGTAGGATTATTATTTGTGGGAGCACTAGCAATCCTAGCCGCTTCATCATCATTTTTATTATCATCGGGTCTAATGGCATCAACAACTCCTTCTCCGCTGGTGAGATTCCAGTTGAAACTTCTACTTTTAGATGGGAGATTTCCCGAATAACAGAGGTTTGTTGTCCTTATAATCATCGTAACTCCTGTGTAGCAAGTTCATGTACATATATATGTATTTTAAAAAACTTTCTAAGTGGATGAAAGCATGGCATTTAAGAAGAAAATTCTGTGTTGATTTGCAGTTATTAAGAAAATTAAGCAACGAAAGCTCAAATTGTCGGCATTTTGTGAGCATGTAAGAATCAAGATTTATTGAACTTTGCAATCTTGTTAGGTCTGCTATAATTAAAATGGACACTGTAATGTATAGGGTATAGTCCTACTGTAGAAGAAAGTTTAAGGGGAATATTTCGGAAATTATAGTCGACCGACAAAAAATTCTTTGAGATCCTTCCGGTTTAGACCAAAGGGAAGGCTCCCGCAAAATTTTATTCGAATCGGCTCATTTCGAACGTGTTCCGAAAATTTTTAAAATTACCATTATCATTATTGCAATGGTAATTGTAATGGTTATAGTAGTTTTGGTTCAATTATTTAATTGTAATTACATATTTCAATTCAATTATTACCATTACATATTTCAATTCAATTATTAATGAAGAAATTGTAATTGCGCAATGGTGTTCAACCTACTATGGTTGTACGCAAAAGTTTAGGGTCACCTCTGATTTTTGGAGTATTGTTGAACCTCGCTTTTTAATGTCATATTTGGAGAACTTTCTTTGTTATTTTGAGATTGTTATGAATTCATATTCATAACAATCTCACATACCTTCTTTTTGATAAAAATTTGTAATATTTCAATGATAAAATGAATACATTTTAAAAATCTTATTTTTGAAATATTACAAATTTTTATCAAAAATAACGTATGTGAGATTGTTATGAATATGAATTCATAACAATCTCAATCTCAATCTCTGTTCCAAAAACAGAGGTGAACTTAGGATTTTACGCACAACTGTACTACTTTTATCTCCTTTCAAAACTCTCACCTTTGTTGAAAAATGCAGATAAAGCCAAAAATATGAAGGTATTTATTTTTTTTTTGTGAAGTATATGTAAATGATTTTTATGCCAATATATCTTTTTAATTATTGGAAAGTATTAAAAATATTTTTAGAATTCTGTTCTTACCACAAATCCGGTAGGAAGTAATAAGGTATGGAAATATAACTTTGTGGGAGTATGCAAGAAACTTTGTGTGCTTGAAAAAGGTGTAAATGAATTAATGTATAGGAGAAGATTTAAAAGAAGATAAAAAAACAAGTCAAATTAGAGATAAAAAGAGCAAGCAAGCAAAGAAGGTTCTCATAAGCCGCGGCTACAAGCGAGACAGCTGAGGGGCGTTATTGGGACCACTGATAAAACAGTTTAGTTGTAATAACTAAGCGCATTTATTTGAAATATTTTTTAAACGTATTTGATTATTATTAAATTCAATAATAAACACTAAACGCGTAGTTAAAGTATATAATCATTATCAATCGAGTCAAAAAAATTTTTTATTTGGGTATACTCTTTAGTTCAAATAACGTTCAAATACGTTCCCAGAAACAAATTTTAATTTACATTAATATATATTAATTGCAAAATTAAGTAATTGAAAAGAATATATAGTACATAGAACTAAATGGTTACTTTAATTTAATCAAATGAAATAATACATAAATGCATATATTAATTTAGTTTAAAATTATATTTAAGTTCTGCCAAAAAATATTTGGTTATAATAACCAAATTATACTTCTACAGTTATTAATTTTTCTTCTAAAGAAATATTGATTTTATTCGTATAAAATAAACTATTGGTTGAATGACTGGGTCTTACTTTAAACCTAATTAGAATAGGTCAATGAGTGCAATGGACAACGTCTTAACGCTCGAGGGTACGGGTCTCGCTCCCCACACTAATAATAAATAATAATCTCATAATTGAGGACAATAGGCAATAGTAATTCTTTTAAATTTATGTATATTCCAACCAATAAAAGAATATAATTATTTCAACTTTAATTTATTTTTCTGAAAAATATATGCTATTGAGTCATTGACATAATTGTTTCCTTGAACTAATAAACGAATTGATAGTCAAAATGTCAATTTCTTGCAATAAAATGATTTGGTTATTATTAATAAGTTGAAACTTGACTCAAGACAATGTCCAAACTATAAGATTGTTTTGGAACAACTAAATATCGGCCAAACCGCACCATTTTCATACCCAACCAATATGTCTATCCTGTATAAGCCAAATTTTATCGATAGAAATGAAGAATTATCACGAGACAATTAGTAATTCTTGTAAGGAGTGGAAAGCCCCCTTGAAGAATTCACCCCATTTACGAAATTAGCCAGCAAGGAGTAACAAAATCATTTTGTGAAATGCAATCATCAATTTTCCTGAGCACAGAATTTTCATAAAGATAAGATCTGACTGCACAAATTTTCACACCCAAAAACCTCTGTTTCGTAAATTTTATCCAAATCAAAATCAAAAATCAAATTTCATCCAAATCAGACATCAAAATGATCTAGTAACTGAAAACTGAAACTAAACACTGAGATGGACAAGACTAACTAAACTAAACTAAAAAGGGGACACACAAGTGACAAGATGTTAATATTTAATGAAAACCCACCTCAAAATGTTTCATCCAACTAAAGGTCTTTTTGAATTGCTCAAGAAAAAATTATTTCTTGTGAAAGCAAACGTGAAAGGTTAATATAGGTAAATACGAACTTGAGCTTGTCTATCGACAGAAATATTTATACGTAGGACCTATTGAGATCTAATTTTAGCTAAAGAAGGACAGATACCTTTTCGAAATTCAGTTGCTATTCATAATTTTCAAACGAGTGATCACTGGCATAGAGTACATATAAGAAATTATAGCTATTCTTAGAATTCCTATTTGTATTCGAAGACAAGAGAGGTTACTAAGAGTGAAAAACTGGGGTATTTTGCAAAATAATGTATGAATTGATAGCTGTAGTTGTGTAAAAGAACCCCGTCGTTTTAATTTCAAAAATTTTAAACTTCCGCAAATTGGAATCTAATTAGGGCGAGATAGTAGCTTATAAAACTTTATTTGTATTGAAACTTTTCTGAATGAAGGATGGAAGAATCAATCTTCAAAATTCCTTAATCCTGCTAAGGAACATTATGGTACTCCGTGTCGCTGCTTCCTAGCATTGTTAATGAAGTCAGGGAAGGTGCTAAAAGGAAACTTTAAAATTTATTACAAAGCAAATCATGCACACTTTATTGAAGGTATTAAGACGGCTTTTCATTAAAAGAAACACTTCGCTGCCTTGCCGCCGATCTCTGCTTTAACGTCGCCCTAAGCCGTCAAATCCTATGGAGTGAAATTTTGAATGATTTTAACGACAAAAGCTCTTGTAAATTGTTTACATTTTTAAGTTGTTTGTTATAAGACAGTAGACAGCATCAAATGAAAGAACCTTTTGCTAAGTAGCTATATATCTTAAATTATAATTTGGTCTCCTGTAGGCGTATTTCATTTGAGTGCTTTTGTGATCAGCTTTGCAGGCGTCAGTGAGAAAACAGGCTTGTTTGAACACACAAACTGAAAGCTATTTGCTTCTTGGTAGCGAAATTTCTCAATCGTTTTCTTGAATTTACCTCACTCTCAAATTTGGGTGCTTTATCAGCCAAGTGACACTTAAGCATAGTAGTGGCTGATGGTAATTTATTATGAGGATAATGAATTGTTTTACAAATTATAATTGCTGTGTCGGAACATAATTGCCTTTCTTTTCAATAGGGCTTTATGCGTTCAGCTAACAAACAATCACATTTATTAAAAATTCGAGCATTTCTTCGAATTTTCATTAAACAATTACTGTAATTTAATGGCTGTTTAAAATAGCTTTATTTTACTTTTAATTAATCAAACTAATTAAAATAAAAAACAGAGTCCACTGACATAAAATAAATTTACTATATAATTACAAATAACCGTAAAACAAATAAAGAACCTTTAAATGCATATTTTGAGAGTTAAGGGGGTAAATCTAGTTTGTTATGAATTCTATGGACTTGCACAATAAACCAAATAGTCCATAATGCTTCTAATCTTATTCATTAGATATTCAATGTAAAGAAAACACAGCAAACAATTTATGTAGAAAAATCTCCAGTAAATGACGTTAGACAAATTCGGTTAACATATGGTAAAAGAAAAATATTGACTTAATTCGATAGACATATTTTAAAAGAAAAATCTTGACTTAATCAATACACTTTTCAAATAACGAAAATCTTCTGTCGATAGATATTTACAAGAGGAAAGTCTTTAGTACGCATTTATTAGGGTATAAGGAAAGTCTCAATATCCATCCACCTTATTTTGAAAGTGGTCTAAGTCCAAAATGCCATAAGATGAATTTTTCTTTATTCTTTTAAGGTGAAATCAACAATGACAATTTGGACTTATACCGCTTTCAAAAAGAGCGATTCATATGGCAAATAAAGTTATATTATTTCAGGTTCACCTAACTTATATATGTTGAATGAAATGAACGCACCTTTTCCTAAATAAAAAACAGTGTACAACAGCTACAAAACCTAGAAGTAAACGCAACTTTAGTGAAATTAATTTAAAGAGATTAGATTGCTCCACTAGCCGTATAAATTTGTCATTTTATAATTCAAAGTTGTTGAAACTTAGGCAATTTAACTTAATTTCGTACTTTTTATTTCTGATCTACATATATAATACATATTATTAGGCGTGGCACATTTTTACGCCTGCTAAACTCAACTTATAAACATGTAACCTACATTACTATAAAGGTATAGGCGAGACGATTTGCAGAATATAGGTTTCATGTTTATATGTTGTGTTAAATACGGGGAAAAAATTAAGTAGAAGTGACATGTGAACAACATAAGGAAAGATCGTTCGCACCTTGCAAACCGGTTTTGAAAATAAGAGGTGAAGATGCGAGGGGAAATCTCTATAAAGGTTGCACTTTGGGCAGCAATTTTGCATTTATCCTGTTGTCTCGGACTAACTGCTAAAATAGCGGGATGCAATACATTCTGTTTATGAATTCAAGTTAATCGAAAATGTTATCAGTAATTTCAATTATTTTCCTGAAAGTGATTATGTTTTTTGTGTAAATGTTTGTTCAACTGCATTTACATTTGCTTTTGCATGTAGTCGACAGATCATTCGACATGCCTGTTAATGTACTCACAATGTTATAACTTTATAAATAAAAATTTATTTATTTTCTGTTCAAATAAAGTTCAATTATTTTATGGAATCTACCGGAAGGCCCTAGTATCTAAAACTATTTGTTTACTTGTTTTATTTGAAAAGTAGAGTACGTTCGCTTGGAATTTTTATTTGTGCTTTTGTGTTGAATTTTGATACTAATGTTTTTGAATGTGATTCTTCTACAAAAAAAGAATTTGTTTTTGCCATGCTTTTATACATTTGAAGTGGAATAAGTTATTTTTGCATGGGAAAATGTGAAATATTGCGTAGCGTGGTATATCAACGCAATGCAATATTATTTAATTAACTCATTAGATAACGAAACAGATAACTAAATTAATGAGAAAAAAGCAAAAAGGAAAGTGAAATCAAGGGCAAGCATATATGGAAAAACTTAAATTAGTTGACTAGTGGAAATGCATGGGCCAGTTATTCTCCTTAAGATGAAAACTTTTATTTCGTCTGGCCCTAAGTATGCCCCCCTTTTATTTTTAAAGTGTTCGTTATTGATTTCATTGATAGTAATGTTTACAAGAACATTAAATCACGTACTTCATCGTGGCTTCGTTGCTCGAGTTTTCTTTTCATTTTCCTTAGAGCACAAAAGCATTAAAAATCCAATAATAATTCTTCGTTAATTAATTTTATTTATCAAAACAAACGATTATTGCAGAAAAACAGTGAAATATTGAACAATTTCAAGAGGTTTTGAAGGAGGAAAGTTATTAGTTATCGTTACTCGCGAGGTATCGAATACATTGAACCTGTTTTTATTTTGACGTTGTATCCCCGAGTTATTTCGTTCATTATAAGATTTGTGAATAGGTAAGTGCATTAAATAATTTGAAAAAAATCCATCTATTTATCACATATTTAACGCGTTCAAAAAATACTTAAGGAATATCATATCATAACATTTCTAATTACGATATATACATATCTGTATATAAGCGAATCAAGTTATTTAGCATGTATTTTCTTGCGAACCAAATGGAAATTTTTGATTGTTATAATCACAAGTATTATAAGTATATAAGTATAGCCAGATACTGCTAAATATTTCAATTGAATATAAAAAAGAACGATACTTACCACTCATGAAGTTGTAAATGACTGGATTAATTGCGCTATTGGCATAGCAAAGCCAGTGGGAGAGCAGGAAAAACATCGTCATTACATCACTCTGTGGTAGCGTCATCGTGGACCTAGAAGGAATGATGTTAATTGTTAGAGATATATTGGCCATTACATCACAGTAAAACGCTGTCCCGAACTCTTGAAAATTGATCGCAAAGTACATATGTACTTCCCAGTTCCTAATACCCAATGTCAATTCGATGAGAACAACTCCGATACCATCTGGAGGACGAAGGAATTAATAAAAGCTTTCGTAACAGCTGCCTTCAAACAGGCGAATGATAAGTCCGAAGGAATGAGACCTACTTTTAGTTTAGGGATTTAGATATACCAGATTACGAAGCAAGGGAGAAGTTTCAAATAAGTGGATGAGTTTGTCACAATGTTATAGTGTATTCGAGATTTCGTCCGACAACTTTTTTTGTTTCAATTAATTATTGAAGCGATAACCAATAAACATGATATTATTTGGCTTTTGTCGAGTATCAAAAATGTTTGCTGAAAATGCCTATTGCGTCTTTAGAGAGAGAGAGAGTGACAAGCATTCATCATAAAAGGGAACTTATATATTTGTTATTAAAAATAAATTAAAAGATATGCTCTATTTTTATTACAATAAAATGCTTTTTATTCTCGCTACAATCAGAGCGTCATTATAATGCCCTTAGCCATCCGCAGCAAACTGCGTTTTTTGCATTTAATAAAACTGAAACTTTTTTCGCATATGTGTAATTTTTTTTTTTGTAAACTTCATTGAAACACCAACTTTCTCTGAAAATTGATTAAAACGCTTGATTCCTTCTAAAATTTCGATACATGCGATAGTGCTTACCTATCCAATTTCTTAATACTTATCAAATGCAAACGACAATTTTAAAATGGGTACCAGTGCAGAGTGCAAAATTGTTTGCAAATATCTACTATTAAATGTACTCATAAATAAATAAAAATAAATAATTCGGTTAAATACGCAACTTGTACACGTCATGCCATGCACTACAGGTTGCTTCCAGAGATGCAAGTCGGCGGCAGTATGAAAGGTTATCAAAAGATTCCACGTGCATTTTAAAGAATCTATGTGGGAGCAATATACAAGTTTGAATTATTAATTAATTTAGGGCAAGGAAAAAGTAAACGAAATTATGTATTGAATTTATATTTAGACTGATTGGGTTTATAGGAACGACCGAATTAAAAAACTATTTATCCAGTAATGCTACACAAAACCCTGTCACGCTACAAAAATTTAAATAGACATGAAGTTTATTTTTATGAAAACGAAAACGCGAGAGAAGTCGATTAATGTCTATCTACCTTTCCTGAAATCAACTGGGAAGTAACTGTATTTTTCAGCTATAAAAATTGCGGATTTCATCATCCTTCCTTAAAAAGGACTAAAAAAATTTCCCGTTGGGCACTAAAGAAGGTATACATATTTCGGCAGTATTTTTAGAATGAGCATGTCATCGGAGGACAGCAGTTTAGAAGCTTTGCGACCCAGTCCTTTTTTAGCAGATTATAAGAAGATTTAGAACTTTCTATTCAAATCCTTCTTTAGAAGATTATAAACAGACTTTTATAGATTATTTATTCAGAAGGAATTATCGAAGATAGACAAAAGCAAAATCAAGAATAAATGCCAAAGGGAATAGAATAGTTGATTGTTTGCTTCTTTTATATGGTCATATGGACATGTTCGTAAATTTATAAGATTAAAAGGGTAATTCGAAATTGCATTTACTGTGGATGTTTAAGTCCTGATGACAAAATATCTTTTATATCAATCACTCGAATCATGAACTAATCACTTCATGCTCCTATTATCAATAACTGAATATGTGTGAATGAAGTCAAGATTCAGAATCTTTTCCAACTTATTTGTAACTACTGAACTTATTAGTACCGCATCTGGGAATTTTAGTTCAACAGATTATGGGCTCAAAATTCCTAAGCAATGCCCATATTATAACGTTAGTTAAGCAAAGCACCAGCCTATAAAATACGAAAAATAGCCGAACGTGCTAACAAAACTTTTTAGAAACCTGGAAACTTGACGTAACGTAGGCAACAAAACTGATATTACAGACGTGCAAACTAATATTTTAAAGTGACGTAAAGTAAAAGTGAAGGTAAGTTTAGAAGATCTTCAAGATTTGTATGAATTGTCGGTGTTCTCTCCAGTATTCATTATTTAAACTTTTCTTGTCCTCTCAATTCAAATATTAAAGCTGTCACTTTTCAGCGATCCTTACGGCACTTTAATTATGGCAAAAGTGATATTTCTAGATTTAACGAAAATTCATCACTTCTCGTACGTCTATTTAAGTGAGCTCTTTACGTTATATTAAACATACGATGTGCTACGAATCATTTTGGTTAGAGCTAATGGAGTGGAAAACCAAAAAATACGAGTATTATCAACCGACGTCACGTGATATTTATTAACCTAGTGTATGCCGAAAATAATGTCTATATGCTGCAGGTATTATCAAAGGCAGAAATGGTTGAAGTGGAGCCTACTATAAAAATATAAGAGCCAGATGAGCATGGCCATACAGAAGTATGGAATCCTGCTGGGAAATTTCGGTAAAAATTGATGATGATGATGACGTGAAGTAAAAAGAACGCCGTAAATGTTCAAGTAAACCGGTTTTTGATGGTTTTGCATCAGATGAGTTTGTGTCAGGAAGTGATCATCGGATCAAAAGATGAAATAACACCAAGATGTAATGTATGGGTAATCCAGATTGTTAAGAACTGGTAAATCTGAACGATCTAAGAAAATTTATAGAGATCAGTTAAATTTTGCCAGTAATTTAAAATGTGATAATCCATTTCCATTTGAGGATGGTATTTAAAATCACAGGTCAAGAGAGATCGATGCCATGAATGCTGAGTTGCCCTCGTTAAGAAAAAATAATAATAGGGAGAAGTACCGCAGGCGTCTGCTTTCGGTGCAGCGACGTGCGGCCCTCCGCATCGCGAGCTCCTACCGCACGGTCTCGGAACCGGCGGTGTTGGTGGTCGCGGGGGTCATCCCAATTGACCTTTTGGCCAGGGAGCGACAGGCTGTCCATCAGGAGAAACCTGTTCTGGGGCGGGAGACCCTGCGGGTCGTGCGAACCAGGACCTCGGCGTCCTGGCAGGAAAGGTGGGACGGGGAGTCGCGGGGCCGGTGGACAGCCCGGGTTATTCCCCGGTTGGACACCTGGCTGAACCGTGAGCATGGTGAGGTTGATTACTACCTCACTCAGATGCTGACGGGGCACGGGCACTTTCGGGCCTTCCTTTACCGCATAGGGAAGGTACCGAGCCCGTGCTGTGTATACTGTGACTCCCCGTCGGACTCCGCTCTCCACACATTCTTTGAATGTGCTCGTTGGAGGGCGGAGAGAGACGATGTGGAGGGGGTGACGGGCAGTATAACCCCTGACAACGTAGTCGGGGTTATGCTGCAGGGGAGAGTCTTCTGGCGAAGAATCGCCCTTTTCGTGAAGGGGATTCTTCGCCAGAAGGAACAGGATGCGAACAGGGAGCGCCTGTTGAGGTAGGGGGCCCTGTTGTAGGGGGTATATAGGACTCCACCCCGAAGTAATGTTTCACAGACGGTTCCGGGGTGGAGCTCCTGGGGGAAGGGAGCGGGGTTTTAGCCGGTAGGTCCAGCTTTTTGCTGGGGAGTCCGGCACACCGTGCGCATGAGCATTTCCCCGCTTCCATAAAAAAAAAAAAAAAAAAAAAAAAAAACCAAAATGTTCCCCCTTAGCTCAAATACTCGTATATTGCCTTAAACGTTTGGGAAAGGAATTGATATTATTCGCACACAAATCTGTTGAAATTTGCGCCCACCCCTTCGTTAAAGCTCTTTTTAAATCTTGTGCTAAGTGTATCTTTTAGAGCAGATCTTCCTCTCTAAAATGAACCACACTGAGTAGTCCATTGGATTAAGATTCGGTGATTTAGCGTGTCATACTTGTTTTTTTGTCACCTAAAGAAACAATTCTTCGCAAAGCGTCTATGTCGATCTCACTGTGTGGGATGGTGCACCGTCGTGTTGGAATGCCCAATCTTCTTCTCCGAAGTGTGATGATGGCTGCACAACAGCCAAAACTTAAACATGATAAATTTTCGCATTGACTTTAACTCTTTTTTCCATGAAAACCAATGGTGTCTTTCCAGGTACCCAGATCCCCAAACCATCACAAAAGCAGGAATGTACCATAGAAACGCGTTTACGCTTTGACGAGAGTTACCTGATCCTCTAGTTGACGATCGTTTTGATGATTGTGGACCTGCTCAACAGTGAAGATCTTTTCATCTGTGAAGAGGATTTGCTGGTAGTGATAATTTCCGAATCTTGTGAACAACGCTTTGCATTTTTGAACTCTAAGCTTTTTCTGGTGGTCTGTCCGGAACGAAGCTTTTATGAATGCAAGCGTAGGTCATTTTTAACTATTAAACGGAATGATTCACCTGGTTACGAATGATGTTGCGAAGTCTGGGAGTATTAACAGGGGCGGCCAATTCTAGGCGTGCCAGATGTTGTATTAAGGTCCTGATACCGTTTCACGACTCGATATCGTTTTTCTATTGCCTTCTAGCTGTTTTGCCGCTGCAGACACAACGACATACCTGCGGGTAGGATTTTAAAACTCATACAGGGTGGTCCATTGAAAAATTGGAATTTATTTTGTTATAAAAAAACGGCTCAATATTTTTAATTGGTTGAACATTTATTTGAAAGGTTGTTTTATGTCATTTATTTATGAAAAACAATTTCGGTCAAATCACTACGGCTCACTTGGCAGTAGCTCATTCGGTCCACCCAATTTTTGAGTACATTTTCAATTGTTTCGGGCCTTATGTCAGCAATAGCAACTTGAATCTCGTACTTGAAGTCTTGAATTGTTTCTAATTTGTTGTCGTAACATTTATCTTTCACCGCTTCCCAAAGATAATGGTCCAACGGCGTCAAATCGTAGCTTCTTGCCGGCCAAATCACATCACCATTTTTGCTGATTATTCCGAAGATTGGGCGCAAAAGATTGATTGTGGCGTTCGCTGAATGGCACGCAGAGCTGTCCTGTTGAAACCAAATATCGCCCAAGACTTCGGCTTCAATTTCCCCGAAAAATCAATCAGCCAACATTGCGCGGTAGCGCTCGCCATTGACGGTTACGGCGGCTCCGTCTTCATTTTCGAAGAAAAATGGGCCGATGACGCCGCCGGACCAAAATCTGCACCGAGGTAGAAATGAGTCTCGTCCGGAAAGATGAGTTTTCGGTAAAATTCGCCATCTTCGGTCAAACGATCTTCCGCCCAATTTGTGAACCGTAGACGGTTCGGATGGTCAACCGGCTTTAGTTGTTTTACCAATTGAACTTTATATGGCTTGATGGCAAAATCTTTACGCAAAATTCGCATCAAAGAAGTACGTGCAATGTCCAATTGTTGAGAACAATGACGAGTTGATGTTGATGGTTGCTCACACACACTTTGAGCAACAGCAGCAGTGTTTTCGATTGAGCGCACCGGACGAGTACGTACACGACACGGGTTGGTTTATCCACCAACATTCCAGTTTCACGAGTTCGCTTCACGAATTGATCAATAAATTATGTATTTGGAAGTTTTTTTTTGTTAAATTTTTTCTAAAAATTTCTCACAGTTTAAGCAGAAGACTCACCACTTTGGAAATAAATTTTTAATATTTCTCAACTTTCTTCAAGCGAATACCCTCCCATTTCTCTAAATGTCAAACTTTAAACTAAATTTCTGTCAAGTCGAGAATGACATATAATCAACTAAATTTCAAATTACCGGTAGTCCAAATTCCAAACACTAGATGGATCACCCTTTACTTCTAACTTATAGTGTAAAATATTAACCGGATCTATATTTATTTATTGTGAAACATTCAAATTCTAGATATCAATATAAAAAGTTTTATTACAACAGACAAAAAATATTTAGGTGAAATAACAAAATAATAATACTTGATTTGTTCGTAACTTAATAACAAATACATATATGTTGAGATTTATTTGTTTTATTTTTATTTTCATAGATTTCGATTCTTGCAAAGTTTTAAGATCATTAGGAAGACTAGGTGTTAATTGCTTTTATATAACTTTACCACCCACAGCATTACATATATGAGGTAATCAAATATTTTTATTTCGAGTAATGCTACTTAAATTAGTGCACCTATTCATCAAATCATTATAATGATAAGAGATGCCGAAAGTTTATTCAAGTTTAGTGATTTTTGATTAGTTAAAAATTGGTTTTTGGAGACATTCAATTTTATGTAAAGTTTTTGTAACATTCTTTTCTGGGATTGAAAACAATCACTCTATGCAATAACGCCATAGTTAATGATATTATAAAAGAATGCATAATATATTAGGAGGGTTTTAGTTGTCATAAATTTAGAGATATTATAGAAGAAGAATACTAGATATTTAATTTTATTAACAATATTCTCAATGTGGTTTTACCATCTCATCCTGTATTCAAAAATAATTCCAAGATATTTACAAGTCTCGGCTCTATTATGACTATCACCATTAATTACTTTTAAATGTTTTGATTTTGTGGAACAATGTTACAGTAATTACTAAAAATAATACACCACGTTTTATCAACATTTAGAGATATTTAATTTAATGCTAACCAATTGGTGATTAATCTAAGATGTTTATTCATATTTATTTCAACAATTTCCCAGGTGTTATCAATAGATAATTGCAGTATCATTAGCAAAAGGTAATAATATGTCATCAGGTAAAATAATTAAGAAACTATTTACATAATATATAGTGCGTTTTTAATTAAGAGACTATTTACATATATATAGGGCGTTTTTTATTAGGTATAAAATATCTGACTTATACAAATCAAAAATTGTATGATAGGGTGGGGGCCATCTCAACCATTTGGGAGTTACAGGGTGATTCGTACATTCCAAATTTCCATGATATACTATTTTATTTTTATCTTTTGATCAACTGAACGGGATGCCATCCAACTCACGTCAAAGATAAAGATTCTTCATTTGACCCTTTATATATTTTATATATTTAGGTAATATTTTAGTTGCACCAAAATCCGAAGCAAAACATTTAGATCATTAAAGCAAAAAAATATAATTATTAAAGTCCAGAAATGTAATTTTATGAAAAATGCAGTGAAATTTCTTAGATATATCATTAATAATTAAGAATTATTACTAAAATTACTACTATTAGTTAATGGAATTTAACTATTTTCAATTCAAGCTTATGTCCAATTCATATTCTTCGGAAATTTGATACCCAACCAAGGCTAATTTATAAAACCAGTTAAAACTTGATGAGCGAAGACTATATTATCGGAAACATGACGATGAAAAGCAAGGGGTGAAGATTAATCAATTTTAGGCAATTTTCGTATAAAGAGAGATGAGGGTTTTCTGACCAAGGGTGTTGAATTGATTCAATCCTGTTAATAAGCGTAGATTGGGAGGGAGAGCAAACTTGGGAAGTGCACTCTAGGCTAAGAAAGAAAATATGGAGTAATTTAGAGACTTGTTACAGAATTCCTTGAACCACCGTTTAACGAGTGAGTGGAATTGGCTCTGTTTATCGATATCGGAGGTGAAGTTGAGGTCACTATCGCTACTACAATGGAATAACATGTACTCATACATAAGGGTTTAAGAATAAAGGAAAGTTTAGCTATTGGTCTACAGTTTGATACATGGCTTTTGCAATTTTTTGTAGATTTGTGTAATATATGAATCTTCCCAAAGGCAGGGGAAGATTTCTACTGAGAGAGAAAGTAGCAAACGTTTTTTATTAAGAGGTTCAGTTAAATGAGCAGCACATTTCTTTAAACCGCTGGCAGGTATCATCAGGGCCGGAATCAAAATCATCAAAGAAATTTTATAGATTTTATCAGCAGCAAGAGAAGTATTGATGTCAAGGACGAGGAAGGTTTAGGGGCAATTTTTCATAAAGGAAAAGTAGCTAAAATCAGGAAAGGAGTCGAGATCACTGAAGTTTTGATCGAAGAAATCCACAAAAAAGTTAGCGATCACTGTATGATTAGAAGAGGACGTGTGGTCAAGTTTAAGAACGGAAGGGTACTCGTTAAATTTCGTTTTATGCTAATAAAATTGTTTGGACTCGGCGAATAACTTAGACTACATGCGGATGAGGTAGTCATTGTAAAGGAGTTCGCAAAGAATCCATTTTTCATTCCAGAAGAGCTGTTAAGATATGTATGTAAAGTAGTCAGAGTCGGACTTTGAAATATGGTAGGACTGCCATAATTTGTTCCTTTTATTACATAGGCAGCGAAGATCTCTATCGTACCAAAGCGATGAAGAAGAAAGGTTGTTTACAGGATCAAAAGGAAATAGGAAATACTTTGAAATAGTTCAGTTTAAAATAGGGCAACTCTGTTGTTTAAAAATAAATAAGAGACGCTTAAGGTAGAGAGAATGTTAGAGCTATTTAGAAGAAAGCTAACCAGCTTTACGAAAGTTGTAGTGAAATAGGGGACGGAATTAGTATGGTTGCAGCATAATTCAATAAAAAAAAGTAAGGAAGAGAGGATAGTGCGAGTCAAGCTTGGAAAAAAGGTGATTATTATCAATTTAACCAAGTTTGGAAGGTTAGACGAGAAAATTATATCAAAATGTTTACTAAGATGATTCTGTATACCACTGATTTGGCATAAACCCGAGTGTGAGGGCAATCAAAAATTAGTGATTCAGTTGCTGAGGGCACGTTAGTGGAGAAGTAGAAAGAGTTATCATAGGAAAGAGACTATAGAAGCCGAGAATTAAGTATGATTTAAGTAATGTTAAAACGGTTGTGCACCGCGTAGAATGCCGCGACTAAAAGAGGCGGTATCATTTAAACTGCCGTCTAAGCGAAAGACACTCAAATGCGACGAGAATAGTTCATTATTGTTAATTTCATAAATTGAGTTATTTATAGTGCAAATCTCGGTCTGGTAATAGAGATACAGTTCGGCGCGAGAGTTGTAACGAACGTGTAGGAGAAGTGCAGGGTCCAGTAAGAAACAAAAGTAATTTTTTGAGTCAGTGCGAGACGTAAGTGGACAAATCTGGGAGATAGGGAAGGGATTAAAGACATGCACTTTTTTGTAAAGTTCCCTATGTATATAATGATACTATGAATTAAGCAAATAAAGATCTATTACCATGCTTATAAAAATTGTACAAGCATTTTCATCTATTTTCTGTCATTTTACGTGCGAGTGTTATAAAAATACTCTAGATCGTTAAAAGTAAAGTTTTGACTAACAATGCAATTCCATATTTTGGAGACGTTATCCTGATATTCTATTAAAATACTGCTAGAATTGTGCAAACAAATGTGCTTATCAATTTTAAAATTTATTGAGTACGTGAAAGTAGGTGAAGTATATGAAATTTATAGATATACGGAAATCAGTCTGAAAGAAAGTGTTTAAAGATTTACGCATTATATATATTATATTATTTTTTCATATGCATACAATTGTTTGTCGCAGCATTTTAAGCAATTGCGCATTTGTTAATATCATAACTTTTACTTGTTCCTTCCAGTCTTTTAAAAAGTATACATTCTTATTCACTAAACTTTTGCACTGTAGGTAAATGTTCAAAGCAAAAGCAAGAGCAAGTCCAATTTTTCTCAAAAACACATTATGCCGTAGAATCTCCAATTTGCCATCCTTCTAAGGCAAGGTTATCAAAACCTTATTAAAACAATGCATTGAGAAATTTTAAAAAGAAAGCAAACAAAAAGTAGGTATACCCACCTGATTTTCTTGCGAAGCTTAATTTGCATTTAGGGAATTTGCATATAATCTACAACTGTTATACTTAGCGAGGCTCGTCTAGTATCGGCTTGATTAGCCCTGAGAAAATCATTTTCCTAGGAAATGTCAGTACCCCAAATAAATTGAGTTGGAAGATAGTGTCCTTCCCCCAAAGATAAATAATACGGCTGCATCCAATCTTCTCCACTGACACGTCTCTTAAATTAAAACCAACATTTCAATATATGTATTTACATATTATATACATATGCAACAGATATAGGTCATCTTCTTCAGGCTAATTTAAATAGTCACGTTTTAGCGAATTATTCAAATCGAGTTTATTTTAGTTTTGGTACACTTCGCTGAAAGTTACTTGATAACTTACCGCAGCAAATTGATGATGTGCACTGGGAAATAACACCCCGCGAACATAACCACAACGGCGACGAGCATTTTCGCGGCTTTTCGACGAGCCCGTAATTGTCCCATTGTGCTGGTGTTTGCAGATGGAACACATGACCCTCGTAAATCTAAAGAAACGATTAAATTTAATGAGCATTATTAAATTGAAATAGAGACATCAGTTTATTTTGTGACACTTACATCCACATGTACTCGTATACTGATGGTTTCGTGATTCCCGATGACCCGGAATCGTCTCCGACTTCCACAGTACTTGAACGATTTTGAAATACGCTATTGTCATTAGGAGGAGCGGTAATCTGGAAATGCAATTGGGAGACGTTTAATTAGTGTTTTCTTGGGATGGTGGTGGGCAATTAATTTCAAGAAAGTCATTCAAGTCAGTTAATATGTACTTTTCCCCTCAGCTTTTAAAGGTTGGAACAATTTAGAGAGTTGCTTGGTTTCGCAGACACTGAATCTCTTTAAAAGAGTATAAAAGAAAGGGATGGTAGTCATTCAGTACTAATGTTGTATCTTAGTGACTGATGGAAGTGAAGCACAACATTATTTGTATCCCTCAATTTCAGAGGATTTATGCGTGACTATAAAAGATTTTTGTCTAAAACATTTTTAGGTGTAATTTTCTTAAAAATGTCAAAATATTTATCATGAAACTTTCTTGAACATGTCAAAATATTTATCATTTTCCCGCATGGCACAATTTATACCATTTTACCCACTGTAATATAAAAATCAATTTTACCCACTCGCAATATTTCACATTTTACTCACTAACGTATAGAAATGTTCTAATTTTTCGTCTCAAATGATGCACCTTTTGGCAGATTCTACCTAATGAGGGTTAAGATAAAGAGAGCATAGCTCTGTCTATTTCTTATTGATAAAATTTAAAGATTGTATTTATTTTGTATGCTGCACACTTCGTAGCATCAAATTTTAAATAATTTGAAAATGGAATGTTTCTAGAATAACACTGTTTTCGTTGAAAAATTTGCAACGAACCGTTCACTTCTGCAAATGCAGTTTACATCATTATTTTTTTTTATTTCCGTGTCATTTGTATTGATAAATCAGCCATAAGAAAAGAAGAATTTTTAATATGGGGTACTAAAAGAGTAATTCTTTTAATTTAATGATAAAATTACTGCCATACAATTTCTGCACTATTTTGATAAAGAAATTTTGTACGGAGTGAGTAGTTCACTTCTATATAACAGTGATTTTACCACCTTATTTTATTTGAATTGTAAAAAAAGCCTATTATACTCGTAAATGAACTGTTTTTAAACAAAAGTATTTCTTGTTCTTAAGGACAAAGCAATTATATTCAAATTTAATTCAAAATTTATTCAAAATATAAATGACCAAAAATTCAACTGAAAAATACATTTTTATTTTTCAAATTATAAAAATTTCCAAACAAGTTTTCTGTAATGCTCAATTAAAAATATAATAAAGCTACTAGGGCAGAAATAGAATATATTTGCTTGAAATTGTGTACCTTTGCGATAAGAAATATTTCCTGTGTTGCATCACATGTACAATTGGGAGTAGATCAATTCCCATAAAAGATGGTTCTGAGAGAGTGATTTCTGGTTTCTCTTTTTTATATATACATTTTAAATTTTGTTAAGACATCATCATTCATATCCATATAAAGGTTCACATTGAATTTTGGGACCAATTTAAAATAATATAATAATTTAATATGCGTATTACTGTAGTTGCCTTCGAATTCAACCAAATGATTAGGAAATCACATTGTGTTGTTGCACTTTGACTTTAGTTATGAGAAGGGTGAAATTATGGATTTAATGCGAACAGTAAAGAAAACTTGTGGATGTAATATGCTTATTACGATAAAGTAGATAAGCTACAACACAATTTTGATGAAACCTTTCAAATAAGAACTTCTAGAAATCTATAACTAGCATTGTAGGAACCGCAAACCTTCCACAAAATCAAACTCGAAAGGAGCTGCTGTAACATTTCTAGAAGCGATTCGGCGTATTTATATGTATATTATAAAAAGTAAGCTCTCTATAGTTATTACATTTGACGTTCATGATTAATTCGGTCACTCAATTAAGAATTTGGTATGGAAACTGGTTTTAACGCACAAGCAACGGAAAAGTTAAAAAAGGGCGTGTTATCGTTTAATAATTTGAATTTTAGAAAGTCCACAATATTTCCTCATCCAGTAGCTCCCTCAAGTAAGGATTGTGATTGTTTCATTAATTTATAGGGGTGAACTGGCCAAAAAGTAACAAAAAATATATTTTTTGCTATATCTAAAAAATTAATATTTGCTATATCTTAAAAATTAATATTTCTGCTATTAAAAAGAAACATCAAAACTTCAAAATATATAAAGAGGAAGCCAAAATTCAAATTTAAAAGCAGGGATAAATTCCTTTCAAGTTGCCCCAGACTCGGGTCAAATTGTAACAATGCGTGGGGTAAATTGAAACACTTTACACCAAACGAAACTTTTCTCTATTTACTTCAAAGATTAAAAGAAAATAAATTTATATCAATTTAAAAAATATAACACTTCAACGTAAACAAGTAATACATTTTAATTAATCGCAGTCAGAATCACAATTTTGGCATAAAAAAGGAAATTTTCCTCTTGTGCAATTTCATGAGACCATAGTTTATATTTTGTATACATTATTCACTTCTCTCTAGGCTTGCTTCGGCTGTAGGAATCCATACAAACAAAGCAGAAGTATTCATCTGCAAACGAGTTACTTACTGAGTCCTGCAAAACGGCTTTCTTAACTTTCTTTATGGTCTTTTTACATTTATTAGATTTGCGTTTGTTTTCTTCTTCTTCAAGTTTATTTCTTTATGGTGTTTTTCTACCTTTCAATTTCCGCTTAAATTGTACTTTAGGTAAGGGGACGAAAAAATTTTGGAGAAAAAGCAATTGTTTTTGGTGGTGAGTTGTGGGTATCTTCATCCTGCCTTGATGTGCTAGCCTCTGCATTTATTATAGTAGGAGTAAACTGAATCTCGCGTAATGGAATATCAGAAGGTAGTACTTCCTTAGACGTGGAGCCTATTTCTAGAATGTCTTCATTATCGGTCATTGGTTGATCAGTAACACTAGCTACCAACAAGTCACTATCGGAAAATACATTTCTGTTGAACGGCTCAATACCAGCTGCTTTAAAGCCTTTCATTATATTGTGAAAAAAGAAGCCACATTTATTTTGTTAAAATTCATTGCTCTCTGCAAACTCGTTGGCCCTGGGACTCTAATTGATAAATTTCTTTGTTTTTTCAAAAAGCTTGTTAACCAATCTTCTCCAGCAGTTTTATTTTTTGTCCAGGATTCAGGTAGTTTAATTTTATAATAAGTTGCACATAGGCCAATTTTCGCACCTCTTTAGGGCGAATTCAAAAGTAAATTTTAGATGCATCTTCAAGATACTGAACAAGAGAATTTGATTGCTCTTGTGTAAAAATAGGTTTATTTCTATACTTTACAGAACCTAAATTAATAGCATCATCTTTCCCTTGATTGGATTTTCTTACTTTATCCACATATCTATGAAGTGTTACATGACAAATATTTGAAGCTTTTGCAATAGATCTTTCTAATTCGCCATATAAAACGCGACGTACTGCATTTTCCAGATCCTCCTTAGATGTTGTTTCTCTATTTGTTTTCCTTTTATATGTTCTCATTCTAAAAATATAATAACCTAAAATGCATTCATATGAACTGGGATAAAATGTAACGTGTTACTATGTGCCCTAGTGAAATTGTTACATTTTGCCCCGAGTTTAGGTTTCCTTAATTATAGTAAGAATAACTATCCTTACACAAAAAATCCTGTTAAGACGACAAGCCACAATTAAAGAACAATACCTACGGATTCATAATAAATACAAAAAATAAAATTAAAACTAAGCGATTTTGAGTTAAACAAAACAAGTGGGACAGTACAAAATTTACTTACACAGCTAGAAAACTATATTTCAACTAAAACTCAAAGAAGACAGCGTTACCATTTTCACGGTGTACAACAAACTGACTGTTGCAAAAAAGGACATCAGTGACTATACCACACATTTCTCTCAAATTTCTCATTCCGGAGATTTTAGCTATGTTACAAAAATCCAAAAATCATGAATTACTAGATGTGGCACTCGTGACGTAGTCCGTTATCTTATTTCAACCTTGGTTCCCTTAGCCCACCGACCTTGCAGATTTTTCTAAAAGTGGATAGTAATAAAGGGCTCACGTGTGAGAGAAAGACAAAATTTTTGGGAAAGGCGGAACAAAAATTAAAATCACGTTTCACCACCCAAAGCAGCGCACACGTTCGAATACGTTTGGCTCGCCTTTAAAAATGCACAGTGAAAAAATGTAAGCAGCCCGCATCCGTATACATGCTCTGAGTGTGCTACCTGCCTGTTCCCCATTCTCACTTCAGGATTTCCCTATGCCTAGGGCAAAGATCATGAATTACTAGATGTGACACTCTCTATACAAGCTTAAAGCTCTAACCCATATGCAACTTCTAAAACTGCCTGGGGAAAATTTTTCCATTAGAGAAAGTGGCAAAGAACAACTGCTTCCTATGCCTTATCTAAATTCCAATATGAACGAAAAAGATAAGAATAGGCAGCCATAAATTCTCATCTACAGCACTTACAGTGCAGCCAATAAAATGCAGCGTTTTTTTATCACGTATTTTTAAAGGCGGGCCAATCTGTCGGGCTCGCTGTGTGCCTCTGCATGCATGGTGTTAGTGCCGTCCCCAGGCAATGTTCCAGCATAGGGAAATCCTGAATTGAAAATGGGGAACAGGCAGGTAGCACACTCAGAGCATGTATACGGATGCGGGCTGCTTACATTTTTTCACTGTGCATTTTTAAAGGCGAGCCAAACGTATTCGAACGTGTGCGGTGCTCTGGGTGGTGAAACGTGATTTTAATTTTCGTTCCACCTCCCCCTAAATTTTTGTCTTTCTCTCACGCGTGAGCCCTTTATTACTATCCACTTTTAGCAAAATCTGCAAGGCCGGTAGGCTGCATTTTATTGCCTACACTGTAAGTGCTGTAGATGAGAATTTTTGGCTGCTTATTCTTATCTCTTTCGTTCTTATTGGAATTTAGATAAGGCATAGAAAGGAGTAATTCTTTGCTACTTTCTCTAATGGAAAAATTTACCCCAGGCAGTTTTAGAAATTGCATATGGGGTAGAGCTTTAAACTTGTATAGAGAGTGTCCCATCTAGTAATTCATGATCTTTGGTTTTAACATCATTTCCATTCTCGCATTCAATCTGGCGTATGGATCACGTAGAATGTCAGTTATTGATATGTTGCTACCGCTAGTGTTGTCCAGAGAAGAATCATTCCCCCAATAATTTCCGATAGGCTCTAGTTTTTGTATGATATCATACATTGTGAGAAGATGATTCTAAAACAAATTATTACAAAGCTGCCGTTTTTCGTTCATTCTATACATCGCTGAATTTCCATAATTATTCCTTAAATCATGATATAATACAGCAAGAAAGGCATCATTTTCTAATAACTTCTCCTTCTTTCTCTTCGTTGCATTTAATAACAATTCAGCAAAATTATTCTCTGAACTCAATTCTTCTAGATCCAGCTCGCAACAAAACCAATCTCGGTAAAAATCTCCAATTGTTCAGTTTGAAGTTTCTTAGTGCACTCCGCCAATGGATTGAATGCCTTTATGAAGTTTTCCACGAAATCCCAGTTCATTGTTTGTGAGTCTAGTATTTCTCAATTCTCTCAATTTCTCTATTCATTTTCAAAATTTTCTACGAATTCTTTCTTCAATAACGATTTCAACATTTCTTAAGTGAAATTCCATCGTATTGAGTTATTCAAGATGGGCATGCTAATGCTGTAACTGCCTGAACGAATTACAGTTTTATTTTTTTTAATTCCCTTCCTGCAATAGCTTATCTGGCTGTCAGGTACTTTAATAGCATGATGTGTAGTCAGGTGAATGGTCTGTGCTGCACATCTCACTAACGAAAATGCAGATGCTACTCGTATAATGGATTGATTCATCCCTGACCCTGTGTTGACACAAATTTTAATATCTCTTACATATTGTATGTTAATAGCTGGACACTTAGGTCCAATCTTGTTGCGATATCGACTTTCAACGAAACCATTTTGTTTTTTGTAATCCGTTTAGATATGATATCTTTTATTTGTTTGTTGCTTTTCTGTATTATTAATCCATTGAATTTAAATTTGTCTTAATTTTGTTCGTAAAGAGATATTAATTCTCAAAAATAATCTCTATCATCCTTAATTCTTAATGCAATATTCTTTACTATTATAAGTTAAATGTAATATTTTTTAAATTTAGTTTTGTCCATATTCATACAGACGGTGCAAATGCTTCGAGCCTTTTCACAAACTGTCTTTGAATTAGTACTATTTTCCGATGCAGAATTATCGCTTACTTCGTCTCTTAATACTGAATATCTTCTTTCCTGTTTTGTTGCACTGTACACAAATTGATTTATTTTCATCGTCATTGCATTTTACATATTTGTTCAAAAGTAAATGCTTTTTCGATGCCATTAAAAAGAAATAAAAAATTTAATTCACACGTAATATACACTCTGTGACATGTGACAATAATATGAGCAAGGAAAAAGGCAAAAACATGTGAACTTATAGGTAATAGGTAATAAAGCTCCGATTCCTGAGCCCGGGACGCTGCATTAGCTCCGGAGCCCGAGCCACTCCTTTGACTTCGGCTTCGAAGCAAAACCCACTTAAAAAATAATGACCAAGAACCGCATTATGAGCCACTCCGGAACGAGCACGCTTGTACCCTGGTTATTTCTATTTTCAATACATTTATTAATTCACTTTGATATCGAGTCAGTTTAAAATGTAAAATTAAATTTTATCAGTCTTAGGAAAAATGTTGTACCAATCGCACATTTCTTTTTACACCATCTGAATTGAATATTCAAAACGTTCTCTAATAAATTTATAATTCACAATTTTTCTTTCTTATCCAATTTTCAATTAGAAATTTGCGCCATCTTTTGATATCGCGTAACCAATTTGGAAATTTTGATTAAAATACTTGCTCTTCCATCTCTTGATATTGCGCATAACTTAAAAAATTTAAAAAAAACACACTGGGGTCCTATTCTTGAAGCCGTTCGAAACGAATTGCAAAAAAAATACAAAAGTTTATTTTAAAATAAAATTCCTAAATACCTAAAGTTAATTTTCCAGCAAATTATTTCAGTTACCTTTGACTTCAATTGATTTTTTCGTTTTGTATGGAAGATCATTAATTAGAATCAAATTAAGGAATTTAATACCCCTTTAAGGAGTTTTAAATTATTTTCTATCACGAATGGCTTCCGCGCTCATAATATAAAATAAGATACGGCACTCAGACGGAAGCCCCGTCTCAGCCCTTGTATAGTAAATAATTACTCGAGTTTAGATAAACCATTGTTTATGAAAATTAAGATGAGTTTGATATATGGAACTTATGACGTCGGTTTTTCGTTTAAGATCTAATTCTAGTCGCTTAATTTTTGCTTGAGTTTTTTTAAATAGTGATCAGAAGGTCGAAGTAAAGGTACAATGTAAAATTTTACGATAGGTAAAAGAGTTTAGCACATGGATTATTTTGTAAATAGTCCGTCGAAATACTTGCAATAACCATTTTTACATTACATGTTTTCATGTTTTATATATTTTCACATGCTTTTATTGTAAACCTGATCGCCCTTTGACATTTACGCACACATTTGCAAAGTTTAACTAGAGTCAAATTAGGTCGACATTTAACTCCGGTACGTTCAAATTCAAAAGATTCGGGACGGTTCGTGTCGATCCATTGAATGCACCCTTGTACGAATTTTATAAAAAAAAATACAAACAACTTATTTTTCTCTCCTGATGAGTATCTTAGTGGAAACAAACAGTGCTTCAACTTCTCTTGAGGAATTATCACAATTATAGCCTCAATGTGTTTTAATGCTCATGAGGTAAAATTCTGATATTAATATTCACCTTTATAATATATAGTAGTATAAACATTTTTCTTCGATTTTTCAGAGTTTTCATCAACAGTTTGAAATTTTTCTGATTGGCAAAGACCCTTATAATAAAATTGTTCTATTCTTTTAAAAATAAATGATTTAAATAATAAAAAATTTAATTTAATTGCTTTATAATATTATCCTTAATAAAAGAACAATCAATAATCAAATTCTATCAAGACCAAAATTTTTTTCTTAAAAAGTTATTATTATTATTTTATTTTACAATTTTGCATTTAATTCTCAAATTACTTTCTTATTTTTCGCGCACTCGGGAACTAAGTCCATATGGCAACTTTCTGGGTTATTTTTCCATTTTATCCAGAGATATCATATGGAAATCAAACCCACGACATCGGAATAGCACACTTTGTTCATCACAGCCAAAGCGCTCAGCCAGCTATGCTACCCGAGTGGGAGTATACTACCTAGTCTTGCCATAAATTCTATCACACAATTTCTAATATCTCAGAAATTAGCCTGGAATTGTACCGTTATGTTGCACTTTGTAACAAATGAACTGTACGGCGTAATATTCCGATCAGTTTGGTGACAGTCTTTGACTCGTAATCATGAAGTGGGGAGTAAAAGAAAATCGTATCGCTGTAATAGCACTCCATAAGTGTAGAAAAAATGCTTCTGAAATTTTGAATTTGTTGAAACCGCTAAAACTAACAAAAAGATTCATTTATCGTGCCATAGAACGATTTAATGAAACCTTAGGCATAGATGATAGAGCAAGGACCGGTCGTCCACGTACCGTTAGAACAGTCAATGCCATCAAAACTGTCCGAGAGCGCATCCGTAGAAATCCACTGCGCAAACAAAAAATTTTGTCGAAGGAGTTGGAAATCTCCACAAGATCGATGGGTAGACTCATTCGAGATGATCTTCATATGAAGGCTTATGGTCGGTCAACAGCCCACATGTTGACTCCACGGTTAAAGGAAATAAGATTGGAAAGATGCAAGAGTCTCTTGCTTTGGCACGCACCCAATGGTCATGAGAACATCCTCTTTACCGACGAAAAAATTTTTAATGTGGAGCAAGTTTTTAATAAACAAAATGATAAGATTTATGCAACATCATCAGAAGAAGCTGAAAAAACGGTTCCCAGGGTGCAACGAGGCCATCATCCAGCTTCTGTAATGGTTTGGTGGGGTGTATCCCATAAAGGTGTCACAACACTCCATTTTTGCGAAAAAGGTGTCAAAACCGATGCGGCGGTTTATCAAACCAACGTGCTGGAAGGTGTTGTGAAACCTTTATCGCAAACTCTCTTTGGTGGACAACATTGGGTCTTCCAGCAAGACTCTGCTCCTGCTCACAAAGCAAAAAGCACACAGGAGTGGCTTCGCAACAACATTCCTGATTTTATTGCACAAGAAGATTGGCCATCCGGGAGCCCAGATTTAAATCCGCTGGATTATGCATTATGGACAGAGTTAGAGAACAAGGCCTGTAGAACTCCCCACCGCAATTTGGACAGTCTGAAAAAATCGTTAATAAAAGCAGCAAATGAAATGTCGTTGAATACCGCGTGCCGCTATAGACCAGTGGCCACAACGCTTGTATAAAAGCTAAAGGAGGTCATTTCGAGTAAAGCTTTTATTAATTAATTAACAATATCTTATTAAAATAAATTTCGTTGGAATAAACATATTATCTTTTATTGTTTAGATTTTATGCTTCTTTAAAGTTGTGACAGAATTTATGGCACGACTAGGTAAATTTAGAATTATCCACACTATACTTTAAGTCGTATTAACACCGTCGGGTTTTTGAAATTTTTAAGTTATCTTTTTTTACTTTATCTATTTTTTTCGTTATTTTTTAATTTGCTTATTTATATAATAAAATATAAATAAAATGTTATCAAAATGACTTCCACCTGAGTAAATCATCTCCCGCAGGAATAACTTTAGCAATCCTTCCTAAATGTTCCCGTTCCATTCTCATTTTTAATTTATTTTAATATTGAATATTGACTTATTGTCAGTAGCTTGTATTAAGCGATTAATAAATAAAATAAAATAATATATTATCTCTATACTCTCCTGAAATTTTTAGCTCCGTTTTGAAAAAAGTACAAAGTTGATTTAAAAAAGGGTAATAAGCCGTTATGATTCTTATAAATAAATTGAAAAATTAAGTAATATTTCCTTTAGCTCTCTCTGTACATACATAGAACGAACGTTTTAAACATCGTTGACTAAAATTTCCTGCTATACTCTTCCACATTGTAAATCTTAATATTTTATTTCGAAACACTGAAAATGTTTTAAAATCGAAACAACTTTAAAGTCCTTTAAAATCTAGACATGGTTAATCAAATGGATGACGTCAAAATAAAACACTTTAAGCGTTTTGAAATAAAATGCTGAGATTTACTGGTCATGTTTCTTTGGAAACTCTTACCTTTGACCAATTTTGCGTTGTCTGCTTTCTTCACCTGAGTATTTTACATTTCAGGCACATTATACGCAATCAATGAAGTGCATTATCATTGAGTATATTATCAATTACACTGTCGGAAATTATGGTTTTTTTAAACAAAAAGTTTGTTTATAATTCTACACGTAATATTTTTTGCAAGGAAATCTTTAAAGTGCTTCATATAAATATTAGTTTAAAGGCTAAACCAAAAAAGTTTCAGTTTAAAACTGAAATCATACACAGTTATATACCACAAACTTATAAGTTTTCAAAAAGGCTATTAATAAAATTTGGGCAAGTTAAAATTGACAAAAATGTTAGAGTTTTTTTCCATATTATTCTAATAGTATTAAAAATAAAATTTAAGAATTAAATTATCCTAGTTTTTAAAACTTGAAATAAAATAGTTTTATTAAAATTGAAGACAATTTCTCCATTCCATAGATTACTTGTGCTACATGCGTCCAAGTGTTTAAAAATAAAGCTTTACAATTTTAAAAATACGCTAATCTCTTTTTATTGGTTTAAAAAAAAAGTTTAAGAAATAATTCCGACAGTATACGTGCTATAAATTAAAATCGATTATGCTATATTGAAAACTCATTTACATTAGTTTTAAGACTGTAACAAGTTATTACGTATATGGAAAATAAATTTCGTCTATAATTTTTTTTTGAAATTACAAATATATTTACAAGTAGAACACTTCATAAAAGTGAAAATTTTTATTCTTTGTGAAAAGATGAAAAATTGCCATTTATTTTGCTTCTTCCTACATGTGGATACTTCTTAAAGTAATGAAAATATTTCCACCAAGACTTGTTATTGTTTCGAGTCATTTAAAATCTGCTTTTAGAAATTTTACAATGTAAATGAAATCATAAAAAGTAATAACACCTTTCCAAACACATACATATTAATGTGCAGCTCAGAACATGTATGAAATGTTAAAACGTGATTAGAATCAATTCAAAATTAAATTATCCCGGCAGTTGGTTGGCACAGTTCAGTATTCTATTGCATTATTGCAATTTATTTAAAATTTTTGTTTCTCTAGATATTTACTCAGTAAAATGCTAATTAATATTTTAATTTCCATGATATTTTCGAAATGACTAAAAAAAATTTAAATCAAATAGCTTTACGGTAGTAAATCTGTTCTTAACCGCTATTCTAAACTAAGGGGCCAGAGCATTTGGGACAACCAAAATATCTGAAATAAAACTTTGGCTCGTTTTTTTTTAATATGTATAATGCTAGGGTTATCGGCGGAACATCAGAGATAAATTTCCACGGAAAAAGACAAGATACTCCTAGCAATTTTTTAAAAATACGATTTCTTACAAGTTTTTGCGGCAGATATTACGATTTGCATACATTTCATAGCAAGGAGAATAATTTCAGGACTCCAGCCGATAAAGGAATGTGTGCAAAAATTGCATGGATAAGTAGATAAGAAACATTTTTCTACATTTAATGCATTACACATATTACGCATGAATTCGTAAAATTACTGGCTTCGTAAGCGAATTCAATTAATGTTTGTAAAATTACTCATATTGATGAATAAAATTTTAAGAGGGGTGAAATTTAAAAGCCTAATTTTAAAATTCATGTGCATTCGAAATGTAGAATATTGCTGAGTTTTCTAAACTTGTCAGGATTTTTTAAAATTTCCTTAGCTTCGAATGGATTTTTATCCCGTCGGATTCAAGAATAGGATTTACTATATACATATATACTTACTTTTATAGTTAAAAATTGGCAACTGTGTAATGACTGCACAAGTTAATTTGTTCTCCGAAATAACAAATAATCTAAACAGATCTTTTCTTTAAAAAAGTTAACTAATGGATAAAAAATATCATCTGAACCCAAAATACAACTCGCAGTTCAGTTCAGTGCTTCACACTCATGATCACTACACTGCGGGCTTATTTGAAGCTTCAAGCTGTGGCCTGAAGCACAGTGATTTGCGGGGAAGTTTTACACATTAAAAAACAAATTGTAAAGTTGTACACATTGTGTGCATTTATTTTATAGTTTTCGTGTATCCCAAAATCTTTCATTGAAAGCACGAATTCGATATTTTCTTTATTACTCAATAAAAAGCTAGGAGGGAGTAGTACTGGTGTATAGAAAATTGAATACATCTATGCATGGGCATTTTATTTTTAGTTTGAAACTCTTTATCGAAAGGGTTAAGCATAACGAAAACCATAACTTTATAATTTAAATATACAGAACATAATGCTAGTTTAATTCATTTCTTATCTGAAAATTGTGAGAAATATTATTCATATACGAAACAAAATATTATAAATTTTATTTATTTGATTTATCGTGCTGTTATTGGCTCTACTAGGTTCTAGGTTCTAGGTTCAAGTGGCTGCCAACAAAAGAAGGCACACTTAGGCCAAGGTAGGCCCATTGTGATACCACATGGGACGAAGTCCCAATTCCTACCGTTCGAACCATTTAGACTCTTTAATGAACTGTTCTAGGCTACTGATCCTGGTGGACCTCAGCTCCGACAGGTCATTAAAGAAAGTAGAGCCCAGGCTCCGATTCCTCCGCACCGCTAGAGCTGGGCATTGACACAGGAAGTGAAGGATGTCCTCTTCCTCTTCCTCATTGAGGCAACTCCTGCAGAAGTCATGCGTGGTCACCCCCATCCTAGTGGCATGTTTGCCGATGAGACAGTGGCCCGTAATGACCGCTACTACGTTGCCGATTGCGGCTCTCTTGAGCGAGACCAAGTTTCTGGACCTGTTGCGGTCGTAGATGGGCCAGATAGATCTGGTCGTTACACAGGTGGGCTCTTTCCTCCACCTGCGATTTGCAATTTCCAAGAAGGACTCTTGTATGGTCCGCTTGCTTGATGCAAGCGGAGCACCCGGCTTAAGAGTTATATCCTCAGCGGGCAAGCCTGCGCCAAGCCTCGCGAGCTCATCCGCCCTGGTGTTGCCCGGGATATCAGAGTGACCTGGCACCCAGACCAGACTGACCTCCGTGCTAGCAGCCATGCGGACGAGTTCCGTGCGACAGTCCTCAACGACCTTGGATGTCGTGTGAACACTTACTAGCGATCTGATCGCAGCTTGACTATCGCTAAATATACATAATTTTGCCAGGGGCTTAGCTGTGGCCCTCAGCTGCGCGATAGCCTGTGATATGGCCATGACCTCAGCTTGGAATACGCTGCAATGGTCTGGCAGTCGAAAGGAGGTTTCTATACCCAATTGTTCAGAGTAAATACCTCCACCCACTTTGCCATCCTTCCTAGAGCCGTCAGTGAAAACCTGGATCGACCCTGGCTGCAAAAATAGACCCTCCGTCCATTCTTGCCTAGAGGGGAAGGAGGCAGCAATTCTCATTCCGAATGATGGCTCGGTAACCATGTAGTCTACCGCCGTAGTACGTGGCCCTAGTATCCTAGAATGCCCATAATCCGTACGTGACCAGCAGTGAACCGCATTGAGCCTTATGGCCGAGGATGCTGCCGTTTGCTTGCCAAACAGGTCCAGCGGAATAAAATTAAGGATAGTGTTTAAGGCCTTAGTAGGGGTGGATCTGAGGGCGCCTGTAATAAGTAAGGACGCAAACCTCTGCACCCTCTCCAGGCCTGTCCGGTTATAAGCCTTGTCAAGAGACGGCCACCAAACTAACACACCATACACAAGTATAGGCCTAATAACGGCTACGTAGAGCCAGTGGATAATACGGGGCTCCAGCCCCCATTTCCTACCAACAGCGTTCCTGCAAGAGTACAGAGCCACGGTGGCCTTGCGTACTCTTTCCTTGATGTTGTCTTTCCAGTTCAACTTCCTGTCAATGATCAGGCCCAGGTACCTGACCTGATTCGAAAGTTTTAGGTTGACACCCCTCAGTGTTGGTGTTACAAAGGTGGGAGTCCGGTGTTTCCTGGTAAACAACACCAGCTCGGTCTTATCCGGATTGACCCCCAAGCCACATCTGTCACACCACCGTGCAAGCTTTGCTAGAGCACGTTGAAGCACCTCCGTCAAGGTGTTCACATGTTTGCCCGAGACAGCTATTGCAATGTCGTCGGCATAGGCAACCACTTTGCACCCGGAACCATCCAGCTCCACGAGAAGGCCGTTGAGAGCCAAGTTCCAGAGGACCGGCGACAGGACACCACCTTGTGGGGTGCCCCTGGCCGCAAATTTCCTCATGGAACTACTCCCAACAGTGGCATTTATGACTCTGCAACCGAGCAACAAGTCAATAAGCCCTATGACCGACTCGCAAATGCCTAGACCCCTTAGGGCGTTCGCGATTGCCTCTGGTTTGACATTATTGAAGGCCCCTTCTATGTCTAGGAAGGCTGCCAAGGTAAATTCCTTGTAGAGAAGAGACTTCTCCACCTGATCAACAAGAGCATGCAGGGCGGTCTCGGTGGATTTACCCTTGGTATAAGCATGCTGGGATTTAGATAGCCTACCCGGACTTATGCTATCCTTGATGTAGACATCCAACAGTCTTTCCAAAGTCTTAAGAAGGAAAGAAGAGAGGGTAATGGGCCTATAATCCTTTGGCTTGCAGTGCGAGGCCTTCCCCCCTTTCGGGATGAAAACGACCTTAGCTTCCAGCCAGGACTTAGGGATATGCGTAAGCTGCAGACAGGCCTCGAAAATGATAAGCAGCCAAGGGCTGATTAGCACAGAAGCCCTCTGGAGCTCCGCTGGTATAATGCCATCCAAGCCTGGTGACTTGTATGGCTTAAAACTCCTAATGGCCCAATCAAGTTTTTCGCGGCTTAGGACCTTCTTAGCGAGGTCCCCAGCCTCCTGTGTGGCTGTGGATACTACCGCTTGGTTGTCTGAGCAGCCAGGAAAGTGAGTATCCAACAGCAACTCTAGAGTTTCCATGCTCGTCGAGGTCCAGTCCCCATTTTGTTTCATCAGAAGACCGGGTGCACAAGGCGTCGTGGCGAGTATCTTCCTGAGGCGACTAGCCTCGGATACCTTTTCCACTCCACCACAAAAACTCTCCCACGAGGACCTTTTCGCCATCCTGAGAGATTTCTTGAAGTTCCTAAGGCTCATCTTATAATCAGACCATTCATTGGTTCTCTTGGCCTTGTTGAACTGCTTACGGCATTCCCTCCTGAGTGCCGTGATTTCATTTGACCACCATGGGGGTTTGGGTCTGCCCCAGGGTTTGCGCGAGGGGCAAGCAATTTTGGCCGCCCTGTTGCAGGCTCCAGTCAGCACATTCACCGCGACATCAATGTCCAGTCGGCTATTGATGATAGGCGGCCCCTCAGCCGGTAATGCCCGCTGGAGAGCCAGATTATACCTATCCCAATTCGTTCTCCTTCTGTTAGTAAAGGGGCTGCGATTTGGTTTAAGAAAGTTAAGTCCGAACTCAATATATGAGTGATCGGACATCGAAGGCTCTTTGGAGACCCTCCAGTCCTTAACAATGTGGGCGGAGTTCTCGGTACACAGGGTAACATCAAGAACCTCCCGTCTCACAGAGTTGGCAAAGGTGGGTTCATCACCCACGTTGCACACCTGAAGGTTAGAGCTAAGTATAAAGTGGAGAAGAGACTCACCTCTATCATTTATGTCCGAGCTACCCCAGACAGTGTGATGGGCGTTCGCGTCTGCGCCGATTACCAGCGCTTGCTTGCGCTTAGTTGCCTCCGCGACGATATTCCTCAGGGTCTCATGCGGAGGAGGCCCCTTATGATCGTGGGCCATATACGAGGATGCCAGCCAGATGCTGTTCGATCCAAGTTCCACCATAACCGACACCGTATCCCTGTCACTGAAATGGTTTAGCAAGAAAGCATTATAGCTGGTATTCACTAAAATGCAAGTCCTAGGTTTACATACTCCCTTTGTGTAGAAGTTGCAGTAACCCTTCAGATTGAGTCCGCAAACCCGGTCACCCACGACCCATGGCTCTTGGACAAGAACAACGTCCTCTCCTTTTTGCGATAGACGCAGAAGGAGTGCAGCGGACGCTGCCTTAGAGTGGTGTAGGTTAATCTGCACCACTCTCAGCTTGTCTACGCTTGGAAGGGGACGCCTCTATCACCGTTACCTCGGCGTCGTCGGCATCCGAAAGTAGGATGTCCTCTTCTAGGTCATCCTCAATGAACAGGCCTCCCAACAGTCCAGAGGTTGATAGCGTGTCGCTATTCTCATCCATGGATGCTGTCGGGGATGATGGGGGGAGTTTCTCAGCACCGGCCAAAGTCCTAGCTTCTACTACGGTGCTGGTCTCTCCACTATGCCCAGCGACATCATCAGGTTTTTCGACTCTCCTGTCCTTCGAATAAACGGACAGTACAATGGAGTCGAAACCATAAAAGATTTTGTCGCCTTTAGCCGCTAAAGGTGCCAGAGATTCCTCGTTTAGGATGACAATGGCTTGCCTCGTTTTGCCCTTGACCTCACTGACCTGTGCAATCCTCCAATCCTGGGTTGGAAGGTTACGATTGCACATTCGCATAATGGCCAGGATCTTCTCAGGTTCAGAGGGCTCCGCCGGGATCCATGTCCTGGCTCTCGGTCTGTTCGGGATCTCGTCCCTGGATACAGCCTCGAGCCTGGCACCTGGCCAGACTTCGCCCAGACAGGAAATCGCTGTCTTGTAAAGATCTGCCGAACGCTGATCTTCACAAGCGATTAATTTCACCCGACCTCGATGCCACCCAGCGTCAGAACAGCAGGGGGTAGGGCCAGGATTTTTCTCCATGACGTCCATGAAGACGCCAAGTAGCGCAATCCGGACCGATCTCCAGTTATCCAGGGAGATCGCACCATCCGGATCGCTGCGGTTTATAACAGCCAAGATCAGGCCGTCTTTCGCCACTTCACTAAATGGCTTCGTCGGCTTGACCATCTGGGAAGCTGTCCTAGGCCGCTTCGTAGAGGCCGGCTCTTGCTCGTCTTGCGAGCGTTGCCTTTTGCCCATAGCCAGCACTCTGTTGGCCCACTCCAGAGAAGTCTTATCTCTCTCAGAGAGTTCCTTTTCCGGGATGCTTCTGATCCTGTCCAGGAAGCGCCGCGCTGACCTTCTTTCTTTGAAGGACTGGAGAGAGGGATTGCCGCGCCGCTTCACAGAGGAGGCGGGTTGCGACTCCCTCGATGGTACTGTGGTCCTACTTGGTCCAGGCTTAGCCTGGGCCGAGCTACCAAGCACCGAAGAGGAGGGGGAGGGCTGGGGTGCCCGGGAAGGCGCCTTGACTTTGCCCGGTCCAGGTTTGCCCACGGACACGAGCGCTGTCGCTGCACACAGAGCATCTCCACAACCGAGCTTACCAGCCACGGTCGTTTTGCGAGATGCCCCTCGAATAGAATTGGATTTCCGGGCTGACTTAGGGTTAGCCACGGAGGATTTGGGACAGGGGTTGCCGATCGCAACGCCCTTAGGTACTCGCTTCCCTTTGTGGGTCGGCGAAGGAGCAGGATTCTGCGCCTCAGAATTATCCGAGGCAGGTTTGCTAGAACTCATAACAACTGGTTCTTACGACCACTTTCGTGACGAGGCACTACTTGTGGTCAAGGGTAGTTATTGGGGAAAAAGTGTCCACCATGCAGCGCCCCTTGCATGGTAAGTCCATGGTTACGACCTGAGGCGGACAAGTATCAGGAAGGCTCCGTTCGAATACAGCCGGTATTACCCCCTGGCTGCAAACCACCCAATGGGCACGGATCACATGACACCCTGGGTTAGGGGGTTGGTGGTCCTGGCACGCACTCGCCAATCACGGTCAGCATGGCCGAGCTTGGTTAACGTACGACCGGTATCCACCACGGTTTTTTCATAAGAGAGTTACCATCTCTCCGCCCGACTACAATTAGCCAGCACACCCGGCAGAGACATGACCGTACCGAGTGCCTGTTTCCAGCCGCCCCCACGGGGAGGGTATAGTCGCACTGCCGTCAGTGTACACAGATCCGGCACATGGACACAGTTACGGCACGTACACCAGGGTGTTACATGTTGTTCCCCCTGTGCCCCTGTGTGATCCCCCTGTGCACCTGACGGCTGACGGCCTTGGCTCTACTAACTTTTGGGTAATTTTTGGACCTATTTTACCTCATTTTTCTTGGAGAGCCACTATAATTTCACTGTGGTCTAACTTTACTGTCTAACTTTGCTCTCCAAATGAGTCCAAAAATGCTCAATCGGGTCTGCACATTAGACTTTGTGGATGAGTTTCCTCATGTGGCAATTATAAGTCAAGCACATCTTAGAATCGTAATCTTTACGCTTTAGGTCATTGCCGTTGAAAAAAGAAAACACATTTGCATTTGTTAATAAATTTCATGTTCTTTTCAAAATGTTTATATAATCCTTATGAGTCATTTTTGTAGCAGCCAAACTCACTTTAATTAAACTAGTCAACAAACTCCGTGTTTTATTTGCTTTTACCATACGGTGCAGCTTGTGATAAATTAGTCCTTTCACCGCATAAGTAATATAATGGGGGCCTCTGCTAGTTCAGTTATTAGCGCACTGGTATACAGTCCCAGATGCTTTAGATTCGAATCCCACGCATAACCATGGTCTCCTGTGCTATGTGTTAGCACAAGGGACCACAAAATGGCCTGTGCGGCTTTATAGGCAACCACATCAATCTAACTTAACCTACAAATTATAGCGAGTTTAAATTCGAGTTTATTATTTTTTTATTACAAAAAATTCTGTTTTAGTTTTTTGTAGATAAGGAATTTATCTTTAGGGCCCTTATCCTTTAGTAGGCAATACACATAAGAAAAACGTAATTTTTACAAGTAAAATTCATAAGATTATTATTCGGAAGTGCTTTTTAAAAAGCATTAAAAGCAACTGATTATGTTATATGTATAATTATAATAAAATTATTTTAAAAACTTCAAAAATAGAAAATATAGAATAAATAGGGGTGGGATGCTGATTATATTAGAAATTTAATTTTTTCTTTTAGAGAACCTTAGGCATATTTTAGTAACACTGTTCTACTGGTAAGATATCAAACTTGAAATCTTGCTAAATAGTACTTATGATGTTGAGTGAGGCCGGGTTACTCAACTAGTCCTACTTAATTTCATTCTGATTTTGTATTTCTTAAACCAAGAACTAACTACTTAGAATAATCTGAGAATGAAAAATGTAAGATTTCACGGGAGGAATAGAACTGACTCTACATAGGATCCCATAAATTTTTAAGGGTGAAACAGTCACGACTTGGCTGCATTTTTTCAAAGAAATATTTTGGTTGGATTATAACTTTCTTTGAATTACTGAAAAATTAATATAAGTAAAAAATTATAAGGAAACAAATCGTTTACCGTTGTGTTTAAAATTAAGTAAGGAACCGTTCTCTCTGGTTTTCTATTTTTCTAACTTTAACATTTCGAATTTATCAGGGTTAATAGATATTGAACTAACGGTAACAGTAAAAGTGCAACTTTTTCGTTAGTCCTCCGTCCTGACTTTTTGTTTTAATTTATAGGATTACTCTTACTCTTACTCTGAATATTATGGAAATTGCCAATACAGTATATTCTCGTTGAGTGCTTACGTTCGGGGCTGTATGAAGCAAACACGATGGGAAGAGTGCACTTAAATGGAGCCCTTACTACAAGCTCTATTATTGAATTTTAAGAGAAAAGTAATGTTTCAAGTTGTAATCCCTCAGAAGAACTAATTTTATTTATTCTCTTTTAAATATAAATAATAAATAAATAAATTAAAAATAATCAATAGCATATTCACTAATATTCCAGCACAATGCCGCACAATTCATTGATTTTTCAGTTATCATAGGCAAATTTGGTTTAAATTTAAATGTACTTAAATTCTGTCGCTGTTGGTAGAGTTCTGGTAGGAAAACCTGATTGTGTAAGCCGCTCTTGATTGATTTTTTAATTAACACGTTGAATCCGTGGGGGTCACGGCGTAACTGGTCCTTGACACACACTCTTACAAGCAATTTCCTCAAGAAATTATGGGTCGAATGTTAACCATTCGCCGTTTTGGAAACAATAACGGAATCATAATGGCGTCAAAAAGCGATTTTTTGAAAGTGAAAACTTTTTTAGGTGTACTGTGCCCAAATTTATGGTCGATAAAAAACTTTTCTATTATTTACAAAATAATTTATTTAAAAGCTTTTCCTTTTTCACTGTAAAAAGGAAAATTCAAGCAAGGCAGAAAAAGTTATCTCATTGTTGCGATAAATTCATAATGTTATTATTCGAATAAAAAATATCATAATCAACTCAAAAACTACATTACAATTACACGCTATTTTAACCAAAACAAAAGATAAAAAAGGGAGTTATTTTTTCTTCTCATTTAAAATGGATTATTTTGCATAGGTATATACCGATTTAAAAATTAGAAAAACTTTTGGATTTGTTTGATAGTCCCCATTATTTTCAATGTCGAAGGTTTTGTTTCCGTTTATTTCTGCCACCTATGCAATATCTACTAAATGCTGCAGTTATAATAGGGGTTTATACTATAATCCCTTCTAATTTGCAGGAATAGTATTTACTTAGAAAAATAAATAAAACCCATTTCATCTGAGTGGGCTAGGACAATTGGATTTTAGGAAAGTACTTCTTGGTGTAAATGGAATCTGGAAAAGTACCATGGGCCCATCGTAGATTAAGAGGAAATCGCCCAGAACTCCTTAGTCCGATGGGTACCATTGTAATAAATTACTTAATCATGTCGGAAAACTAGTTCAACTCAACTTGTACTCTCCGAGCCGTAAAGAAAATTCTCAAGTAATTTCCCGTTGTGTCTATGTAATTCACTCTTTTTCCTTCGGGAACAATTGGCAACCCAGAAGGATCTAAATAAAAATATTTCAAAGAAATGCGAATTGCGAATATTACATATACTTCCTTGAAACTTTACACCCATCCCTGACCGTGTTTTTCCATTTTCTCCCATTTATAAAATTAATTTTCGCAAGAAAACCATAAGAAACTGCTTAAAGAATTACAACTTACGTGTAGAATAGCACAAAGCGGGAGATGTAAAAGTTCTTTTCCGCCTCGTGATCCCAAGTAGTGAGACATTGGGTGAAGAGGTTTATCCCGAAGCGCAGCTCCTTCTTCTTCGTTGTGAGGACGAGGAACTCGGGCATATCTTTGGTGGAATGGAATAGGATTCAATTAACGACCAAATAGTTCCAAATGCAATTGCATGGTTGGCTTTACGTATTGCGTTTAAGAATGTTACTCACCGGACAAAAGGGCAACAATCCAGATGAATGCCACACACCCAACCGCACGGCTGATTTTCGTCCTATAGCGCAGAGGAAAGCAGATGGCATACCATCGGTCAATCGATATAAAGGTCAGCGTTAGCACCGATACCGTTACCGACACTGACTGAAAATGAGGAAAACACAAATGATTTCAAATTAGTTCGCTGGAGATTGCGAATGCACATTGCTAGCTTAATCCCTTGACCTACAATATTGAACCATGTTCGTGGCACATTGAGTAGGACTAAAAATGATAAACAAAAATCAGGATTGTGGCCTATCGATTGGGGCAAAAATGATAACAACGAGCCTGGTTCGTGGTGATAATGGTACAACCATAATAATCTTCGAGATAATAAATATTTCTAGTCATCTGATGCGATTCATTACATGGCAGTCATATATCGGCGATTAACCAAAGGGCGAAATGGCTCCATAAGTGATCGACCGGACTTTGACTTTGGCACGCCTTGTTGGAAATTAAATAGCAGGTTAAGGGGTTAAAAAAGGGGCTTCTCATATTCGAATCGGGTCCGTACATTGGACTCTTCCCTCTCTTTTTTAACTCCTTTATTGCTCTTTTAGTCGTTCATGCGATTTTCAAATGATATTTAAAGATCCGGAGAACCGCTTCAATAAAGTGTTATTTAGGAATTGAATATTGAATAAATATATATAATAAAGTGTTATTTAGGAATTGAATATTGGCTTAATATATATATATATATATAATATATTATATATATATATAATTTGAAATGCCCGCGCTGCACCAATTGGTAAAAAACTTACAGTCACGTTGACAACATTGCGATCAGATCTTTAAAACACGTTCACGCCGGCGCGTACCACCGGTGGCTCGCACATGTCTGCCTGATCGGGCGGCGCGTACCACCGGTGGCTTGCACAGAATTGTCTCATCGGGCGGCGCGTACCACCGGTGGCTCGCACAGAATTGACTTATCGGCGGCGCGTACCATTGGTGTGGCTCGCATATGATTGTACTACCAAGCGGTGCGCATCACTAAAAATTTATTTTAAATTATCATTTAAAGCATTTATATTTTTTAATAATAATTTTAATATAGTTAATATTGTATTAAGTACTGCAAACATTACTTTAATTCAATAACGCAAACATAAATAATTCAATAATACTTATAACACAAACATAAATATTTCAATGATCTAACACAAACATAAATATTTCAATGATATAACATAAACATTAATTATTCAATAATATAAAATTTAATCCAATAAAATGAATACAAAAATTCAATTAAAATTCCAAATTTAATTGAAATATTATTTAAGACTTTAGTATTTATTTATTTTTGTGCAATTTTTTAAAGCATTTTAAGCACAGTGCTGCCTGGCCCGTACATTGACTACAATATGTCCTTACTCTTGTAGTTTTTTTAGTTGCATAATCTCTACCCTTTTTCTGAGACAAGATTTTGTAGCATTCTTTACATCTTTTACGGGACTGTCTTGCAGACCCCTCATAAGATTGATGAAAATGTTTTTGTGACCTTATTTGAATTACATTTGCCATATCTTCAGTATCGAGAAGGTGATCAATAATATTTTCCCTAAATTTTAACATATTTATACTTTTGTCACCCTATCTTTGGTGAATATACCAAGCATTTACGAGGCAAGTTCCACAAATTAGTTGGATTACTACCGTTCGGTACCACTTGACGGTTTTCCGTAAGCAACTATAATACGCTGACATTTGGTCTGATAAATCAACGCCCTTTTTTGCGTTATTGTAATCAAACACTGCATCAGGTTTTATTTTGTCATTTTTGCCTTGTACTAGCTTACACTGGTGATATTTTGAAGTAGTCAACATGCTTACTGGTCTTTTATCTGTCCATTTTAAAAATTTTACACCGCTACGATTTTCGAAACTCATTATTTCACCCCGTTTTTGTTTTTGTTTTGCCTGGGGTGGTAAAAATTTTTTGTTTATTTTGATAGTACCACAGATAAATGTTTTTTTTGCTAATAGTTCTTCAGCCAAAGGGACACTCGTATAGTAGCTATCCGTAAATAGTATACGGCCTTCAAATAACAAATTATTAACTAATCTCATGACTACATCATGGGAATGCGATTTTTCAATAACCGTTGCACTTTTCCCAGCATAGATTTTAATATTATAGGTGTAACCTTCAGGTACACACAGTTTGTACAATTTAATGCCGTACTTATGTCGCTTTCCAGGAATATATTGGCGAAAACCAAAACGTCCTCTCCATGGAACAATGGTTTCGTCGTTAACAATGTTTTTGCCAGGATTAATAACCTTTTTGAATGTATCTACTATTGTTTCGAAAATATTTCTTATTTTATTTAGTCGATCCTGATTACTAGCTGTTATATTATCCGAAAAATGTAAATACTTCAGGATGGATAAAAAACCGGTCACGTTTCATAGCTTTTTTTATCCGTTGATTCGTATACATTTCCTTTTCAGACCAGTATAATCTTATTTCTGGTACTTGTGATACCCCCATTATAAGCAGTATTGCAAAAAACGCGTTAACTTCTTTTTTCGTAGCAGGCTCCCAATCCAGTTGATGCATTCTTCTATTATGTGGCGAATTATTTCTGCACTGTATAGCAAATTTGTTGGTTTCTTCAACTATCATGTCTAATATATGATCTGTGAAGAATAATTTATACAGAGAAAAAGGGCTATTGCAGTTGATGCCTTCAATTAAAAATGTTTTTTCTCCAGAATATTCGTGTATTATAGGATTTTCTTCTCTTATTTCCTGCCATTGTTCATCCTCTAAATTAAGCTCGGAATAATCATTGTCTTCATCTGAGGACGAGGATAATATTCTCGGTCTGGATTTATTTATACTGCTTCTATGCAGAGATTCCTCAGACGAATCGCTTAAATCCATATCCATCTTATCTATTACTAACATGGGCAAAAATTACATAAAAGAAAAATCTTAACCAACGTATACTTACCAAAAAAATATAAATTTTGTTTATATTTCAGCACAATTCTGAGCATAGACACTAAACACATAACCCCAATAGCGTCAAAAGACTAATGCATGAAACCGTTTTCCCGTGCGATAATCTTTCGTTGAAACATTTAGTTCGGGCCCGTCCGATAGAGCGAAAACCTTTCAGTGCAGCCGCCTATGGGCGGGAAACATGAATTGCAGCGCCGGCGTGAACGTGTTAATATTCTTTCAGCGTCTGTTTAAGTGACACAAAAAATTGTTGTGTTGTTGTTTTTACAATGACTACGTTTATAAACGCGAGTTTCAATGCATACTGAAACTGTCAAAGTAAAAGTTTTCCTGCGTTTATAAGGAAGTCAAACTCCAAGAGTTTTAATCCAAAGTCTAAAGTGACAGAAAATTACTTGCAAAGTATTACTGGAAGTGTGCTGTATATTTCCTCTAAAATATCATATAAATCACATTCTTTTCGGCTCAGCTCCAAATATTAAATTTATTATTTTTGGTTTTAATATAAGTTTTACGGAGAACCTTTAATTTTATTCGTATTTAGTGATTGGTCAGCGGTTCCCCGGTTCATCGTTCGACAAATGTGAAACAAGTCCCCGTTTATAAAAGCTTTTAACATAGAGGATCGAACTGAGAGTTTATAAGAGACTTTCGCTTCGGATCGAAGTTTCACTCCCGGAGTTAAAAATTCTTATGAACGTAGTAAATGAACGAACAATTTTTACAACAAGCTGACATAAAATTAAACGAAAATCATGTTTTTTTCAAGGTGAAAATAACATTTTACTGTAAATTTAGTATAGAGGTAACGCATACCTATGAATAAATATATTAAATTCTCTCAGTTGTTTTTGTAATTCAATCAACATATATTAATTATATTAATATATATGAGAATTCAGTAAAGTATATATTTTTATAATAACAATGCCTATTTGCAGCTGTACAATTCAACAGATTATTTATGTGTATTTATACATACAAATAAAATAAAATAAAGGTTTGTAAGGGAGAAAATGGCACATGGGACAAAAGGACATTTTTGTTTTGAAAATTCTAGTAAGTAAATAAAATAATAAATTAAAAAATTATGAACAGAATTAGAAATCCCATTTATTTAACTACTAAAATAAATATAATAAAATAAGTTTTTGTTCTTAGTTGTATATTTTCTCATCTTTCAAAAAGTAAATCTTGTCTCTGTAATCCGGTCTGGGTTCGGCCTTCGCGTTGAAGTTCCAGCTCCCTACCCATGCCGCGGACCGCGTCCTCCAGGCCATCTAATTTGGCCTGAAGTCGGTTATCGGCTCATTTGGAGTGAAGTAGCAGCTGAAATAAGTAACGTCATTGTTCCTCACCCAAACTAAGCCGGCGTCCGCGCCATGGTCCGCGACGCTCCGGGACCCAAATTGCCGAGCGTGCTAAGGTCATCCCGATACCATGTCGACTCGTCACCATCCCGATACTGATCGCTGATGAGGACCACATCAGCGCCTTTCTCGAGACATATCTGAGCCAACAGGCCATGGGCCGTCCTGCTCCTGTTCAAGTTGCCCTGAAGCACAGATGCCATTACTTACGCTTGGCCTGGCTCAGGGCATCGCGGAAGACACCACACTCCCCCGACCACGCAACATGCTGCCGCGCTCCGGTCCTCCCCGCCACCTCCGGGCAGAGGAAGCATTTTGGCTCGGCGACACAACCTTTTACGGAATGGCCTGCCCCCCCCCGCACCGGAAGCAAAGTTTGCTGTGGTCCGGGCCACTGCAGGCCTGGCTTTGGTGTCCGTATCCAAGGCACTTAAAACACCTGGGCACGATCACACGCCTACGCAGCCTGCAGCTGACCACCCGACCTTTATTTTGGCCGCCTTTAGCAGGACCCTCACCGCCGCCTCGTCAAGGTCCGCTAGGGCCATCCGCTGGCCACGGCCGTTAGTACGGGTCAGCTTAACCCGCAGGTGGCCGCTATAGCACCCGAGGTCCCTCCTGAGGGCTTCCTCCACCTCCAGCGCGATCGTGCAGCCGTCCAGCTCCCTGATCTCCAGAGAGGCTCTGGGGACAAGCTCTTTGACCGCGCTCGCTGACCCGCCTGCCGAGAAGGCCGCCCTCGACTGAGCGTCGGCTGGTCTGCCGAACGGTCCTGAACTTAACCCCGCAACTTTCGAGACTGACTACTTTGCGAACCATGCTAAGCACCACTCCTGCCACCAGTTTTGGCTGGGCTAGCCTCAGTCGTTTCACCTTTCGGAACCACCTCGGTTTACCTCTGGGTCGGCTCCGCCTTCTTCCTTTTTTCAGCCTTCCCCTCCGTCCGGATTGGTGGGCTGGTTGCACCTCTTTTCCCTGACGTTTTTGGGGACCGACTTCTAGCCGAAGCCGTCTGTGGCGTAGCCGGGGGTGCTGGCCCAGTCTGCGTGCCGGTAAGTCTCGTAGACGACCTCCGCGGAGACAAGTCGCAGCGGATTTCCGCGCATAGCCTCCTGGCATGGTTCGTCCAGCCCGTCCAGCGCCTTCTCCAAAGCCGGCAAGCTGTCCTTGACCACTTTGGAGATGTTGGGCTGCTTTCTCAAGGCAGCCAACATCCTCCGTATCGTCACCTTCATCTGGAGAAACCCCCTCCCGAGGCTTTCCTCCACCGCCACCAGCCTGGTCGCCAGCCCGGCCAATTCTGGGAGAAGCCCCCAAATCTCCCTGGTGGCGGGCGTCCTCGCCCACCACCGACCGCTTCTCTCTCTCCCGTTTCCGACCGCAAGGATCCGCCAGTCCCCTCCTTCGCCGCCGCCAACCTCTCAACCGGAGTGGGTGGAGCCGGCGAAGGCACGACCTCTCCAATGGACCCCGAGAGGTCCACGTAGCTCTCGCGCAAGTGCGCTCTAACCACCGGCGTCTGAAGCACCCGTGACTTTCTGGCGAAGGGATCAGCAGTCGGACTTCCGCTTCCCTTCTCCCCCCACACAACATCCCTTCCGAGCGATTTACCTATATTATCCATAATTAAATGCATAATGGTTATAATATTTCCCACCTTCAGGCACAGACTCGCGTTCTCGGACCATAACCGAGGCAATTGCCAGCAAAAATGCCTCCCGCTACCCTCGTGCTCCATAAGGGAAAATTCAACCTCCAGCCGTCGTTTCCCCTCTTCGAAAAAGCCTTGAATCACCAGTGATCTGCCTCCGAGGGTTCCTTCAGAAAAACCCACCCCTAAACATTTCCCGGTTGACCTGAGGATCAGCGCGGGTGTTCTTCCTAGCTCTAGGGTGTGTTACTTCCTAGAACCGCAGCTCCTCGGAATTACGAATGCAGCAAAGAGATGGGTTGGATCCCGAATTCCACAGGCAGACGTTCACCTCAACTTCCAGCTGCACCCCCTCGCCGGAGCGCTGCATCGTCCATGCAGGAGGATACACGGCCGTCTCTCTGCCAGGTTCGGGTGAGAACTGAGTAGTGAGTTTTGTAATATAATTGTTGCCATTTCAAATGACTTGAAAGTGATACCAAAAGTTCATTCATTTTCAAGAACATCCAAATGTAGAATATTATTATTATTATATTTTTATCATAAGTTGAATTCCATATTGCTGATACATACATTGTAGCACATAGAAGGTTTTGATCTCTCAATATACTTTTTATTTTTGGAGTTTTTAGATGTACAACATACATATCTATTTATATTTTCTGTAAAACCTTCAACTGGAATGACATCGTGAGTAATTAATTGAATTATGTGTGCTGCATAACGAATAGTATTTTTACCAGCCCATGATCCGAAAGAGATTGTAACTCTACATATATTAAAATTATTTATAATTTCTTCTATAAAGTTTTCCTTTTCAACTCCAATTTCTTCTTTCATTAATTCAGTAACTTTAATCATAATTTTTGCTTTATCAGTTGTTACAACATACAGGCTGATTTTTAGTCGGCATATTAAAATGAGTGCGATGAAAGATTTGATCTAGACAAACGAAATACTGTATAGCAAAAGGGGCATTTGGGACTTACAGGGAGATACTAACCCATAGAGGACAAGGATAACATCATTGCAACACAAATTAAGTGTTAATGTTTGGACTGGCATCATCCGCAGTCATTTAATAGGACCATTCATTTGCCGCTAGTGCTAAAATGATGCATATTTTTTGGAAAATACATTGCCAGAACTACTTAAAGGCATCTCTTTGGATAATATAAGGTCAATGTTTTACACAATGGAGCACCAGCGCATACTGGTAACATTCTAAAGGTAAAATGAAGATTTCATTGCCAAAACAGAACCGAAATTTTAAATTAAGAATCACTTACGAATTCTCCATTATATTTTGATGCTAAAGAAAAGGTTTTTCGTCAGAATCAAAATACGAATTTTAAGTAAAAGGTTGCAGAACCAATTTCAAATAATGAGAACCAATATAGAGATTCTTTTCGGTTCCTATCTTTGCAAAGAAAACAAAAATATTAATGCCTCCTTAAATCGTTTGAAACCTTATTTTACTACTTCCATTGATTACATCAATTTGAGCTACCAAGAATGAAAATTTTACCCATTTTAACTAGAAATTGTTGAAGGAATAGTCAGTGCCTGTTCAACTTAAAAAAAGTCTCGTCATTGGCCAGTGTCCGTGATAAATCAGTTGTATAATTCAATTTCCATTATTCAACATTTCCAAAATTGTAAACCTTGTAAATTTTATGAATCAGAACTTAATATTCGCTCTTCTAATAATTCGCTAGGTGTTGTGGTATATATCTAAGCTAATCGGTTTTCACCTTACATTTAAATCACCACAACATTTTTATTTCTTTTAAACGTGTAAGCTTTCCGTTAAATTGATTGCACAAGTGTGGAAGACCAGCTTTTAAACAGAAATTTGTCGAATATGTAGTTAGAATTTGTTAATGTAAGTACGGGAACGTAATATTGTAGAATAGAAAGATTTATGTAGTAGTAGTTATTGATAATATATCGTTAATAAAAAATATCGGTCTGTGCTGTCAAATTGATCAAATAGCCGCATAATTTATTAAAGTATTTTTCTTTAAATTTTAAAAATAAAGAAAATATTTAGGAAGCTTATAGAAAAAAAAATACGATAGAAGTGATATAAGTAAAACTTCTTACAAAAAAAGAATAAGAGAGATTTAGTGTGAAAGACAATACCGAGATCGACCGAGGGTCGGCAATTGCAGCACCTACTTCAGACATAGCGTATAAGTGGGAGTAAAGAAGAAGGACCGCACAAAATAGAGACGCAGATAGTCTAAACTGTGTATTAGATATACAATGTATATAAGCTCTCTTTCTACTTCTCTCTACGTTATATATTTGTTTTCTCTTTTGTAACGAAATGTACCTAAACATCACGCGGCCTTGAAATTTCACTCTCAATTCTCGTCCAATTATATAATCGCCGCCTATAAAGTTTCACTTCTAAAAACAAGATTTTAAAAGAACGAACTGAGAATCTCAACAACGTATCAGATGAAATCAATAAATTAGAAATATAACAGAAAGATTACTTATATGAAAGACGCCTACAAAGCTTCCAAGGAACAACTTCTAATTCCCCTCAATTCAATAAAGTTAATGAAATATATGGTCATGTCGATTTAGGGTTGGACAAAGCTATTTGTAAATCAGTACGGGTGATCTTATGCTTCTTTACTTGTGGAAAACTACGAGTATGCATGAAAGTGCAATGATGGATTTCTACGCAAGGCTACAGACTTGCGACATTTGTGAAAAGACAAGACAAATTACTGCGACAAACTTCAACGTTTGGTTCCTTTGATAGTGAAATATTGTGTCTGTGGAAAAACTAAAATATGTACTCGTATTGAATTCAAGAAATATTTTTATTGGTGACCTTAATATCTCCATTGGCCAACAATATACATATTACACCCACCAGAACTAATTCTTCAAAAATTGTTGGCCTTATGTGTCCTGAATTAGCAGATATTTTACTGTGACTGAATCCGGGTGTTGGAGGTGGAGTATCGTCAATAACGATGGTTTCTATAGGCAGATGCCCGCGAGCAATCTTTTGGAAATATGGTGTCGATGAACTTCTTGTCCAAATTCAGGTGTTCAAAATTTTGCCTTAGGCCATCGAGCGTACCTTCCACGTTAGGAGTACGCTACCCAATGTTTAGCTCAGGAATGGGTGGTAAATTTAAATTTGATTGAGGTCCAAGTCCAGGTGAATCCACTTCAAATTTAAATACAAACTGTTGCCTTGACGAGTGGGGGAAATTTATTTTATAGGTGTTAGCCAAAAGAAAGCGAGCAATCGTTGCGTTGAAATAGGCAAAAGTGCAATTTTTGTTATTGGTCATTTAAAGGAGCAAGCCTTTGCTTTTATTGTTACTACTCGAACGTGAAGATCTGTTCTTTCGTTAATATTGGAAATTCTTTTTAGAAGCCAGGAGCAAGGAAGCAATTTTGGTTGTTTTAGTAGAGCAGTTCCACTTTGCTTTGTTTTGATGAGAATTTAAATATGTTTTAGAGTATTGATCCCAAAAATGTATTTGCAATTGTTTAAATTCTAATGACAAAAGAAGCTTTCCTTATATGATCTCAAGTAGGTTATTTAGCGCGGTCTCTATTAAAAGATATCTAGGCGTGATAACAAAAATATTCTCTGGATCCTCGGATAAAGAACAAAGGGGCCATGAATTTAAATAGGCTTTAAAATGTGCCACCACTGTGGCAAATTCTTCATATGTGAGCAAGGAATTTTGCAAAATTCGCCTTAGGAGAAATTTAATTGATTTTACCCCTGTCTCTAACAACCCACCAAAATGCGAAGCGAATGGGGATTAAAGTGCCACATAACGCCTTCATCCGACAGCAGTTTTAATGGCGTCTTGTAAAGCCCTTGAAACTTAATCTTTTAATATTTTGCTCGCGCCAACAAAACTTGTGCCGCAGTCATGTTTATAATTGATTACTCTAAACCTAAATTATTAGCTTGGGGTTGTGTTATTGGCATGCAGACTGCCGCTGAATAAGCATTTGATACACTGGAAAATCCGTGTAATTGAATGCCTGTAGGATTTTTGTACATGTACATATGAAGTTACATTGGAATTTTTACTATACTAATAAAGTGTATTTTTTTCCACTTTGCATGAATGTTGGAAGGAGTAAAATCATCCCTCGAATATTCATTAAGTCGTAAAGGTTTGCATCAAAATCCTCGTTGTGACCATAATAGGAGAGATCTATCTAAGTGAGTCAAACAATAGAGCAGTTTCCGACAAAACTGATCACTTAGTATTTCGGCGATCATACATTCGGCGACATTGTAAGGTGAAATAGTCCGAATGGCCAGAGCTTTTACTGATTTGCTGATTGCTTCACTTAGGCTAAGTGATGAAGTGGTTTTTGATAGCAAGATATAAGGTAACAGTTGTAAGCGCTTACTGTTGTGGTTTACCGGAATTACTCCTCCTAAAAATGTGTTGAACTTGCGTGTTAATCATACGATACATTTTTTTATGTCGGCGGACATTGCAAAAGGATACATTTGCCATCGTAATAAAATTCTAAATAGATCTAATTATAACACAGGCGAAAATATAATTAACTATACGCTTTTTCTGTTTCAAGTTTAGACCATTTCTGTTTCTATTTCAAGTTTTAAAGGATGCATCGAAGGCAACTGTAATCTTTGTTGTAGTATCTTATCACTTGGTGATGTGGAAGACAATAAAATGGAATTTTTGGTATGTCTATGTGAAGCTGATTAGCGCTTCAAGTGACCCCTCGCTTAAGCATTTTCGATATTCTTCATAAAATTGCAGATTACTATTCAACTATTTCATAAGGAAAAAAAACCTCGCGAGAGAATAATAACCAAAGAATTTTATTTTGAACCAAATTTAATACCACACAAAAAAAAATTTCAATGAACAATTTTTATACATTTTTATTATAAATTAAATGTCAATACATAGTTTATTTAAAACATTGTCGTTGAGTTTTACGATTAAAATATCATTAATTGTTTCTTTTGACAACTTTGACCTCATTTTGGTTAAATAGTAGAAAGGGCGCTAAATGCCCGTTCAACAGAAATTTGGGTTGCTGGAACAGCTAGAGTTATTTCAGCTAAGCGACCGAGATCAGGATCTTTATTATAAATCCCTTTCCAATAATCTAATACATTGGTATCAAAAGTTACTCTGTCATCATAAATCACGTATTTAGAAAATTCTAACACTTTCCGACGACCCATAATTGCAACTTTTACCTGATTCTGATTTAAACGAACTTTACTCAAAGAATGAAAAAGAATCATTCGTTTCGGTTCTTTTTCACTCTCGAAAGAAAAATTGAATTTGCTTCATTTAAACTCGCTCTCACGAACAAATTGTTTTAGGTATAAGGCGATTGCATTCGCTCTCCCTGAACGAATGGAATTTATAAAATTCTCCTCAAAAATAAAGTTCGCGAGTTGAAAAATAAAATTCGGTTCGCGAGCGAAACAAATAAGGGAATTTTATATTTTTTTCGTTCGTGAGCGATATTTTACGTACCCTGCGTTAAAGAAGATGAGACTGTTTACATCTAATACAATTTTCTAATGAACCTTCCCAGATCAGCACGTTAGTACCCTTTTGATATAGCTGATATAGCTTCTAAAACTTGCAGTGTAAGTCTTGTTTAATAATGATTTTATTCCCTTTTGCAGTTTCGATACTGAACTGGGGTAGACTTGAAATGCGTCCAGGTAAATATCTACCTTACACGCACACTGTCGTAGCTCATACCATTGATAGAAAATTGTCTCAATAAATGTTCAGCTTCTCCAGTAACAATAAATTCTACATAATGCAGTTTTTGCGTTGAAAAAAGTTTGTTATTTGTAGGCCCCAAAGATATAAATGGGTCGTAAAACCTCCTCCATGACTCACAAGATCCTAAAAATGTTGGAATTGAGATGCCTTGAAGTATTAAGAGAGATGTAAATATAACTTCAGTTGTGACCTATAGTGAGGCCAAAATATTCTTTAGTTCCATTGACTTTGTATGTAAACTGTGATAACAAGTAAGCCAAACCGTTAACTGAACCGTTATCTAAATCATTATAACGATGAATATCCGACTCGAAGGACCAACATAATGTTCAATACGACTTCAATAATTTGAGCAGAAGAACACAACATGAACGCAACATAAATTTTCTTAGTTTTTGTTTTTTTGCTAATGTGAAACACAAATACTCGTATGATGATGGAAAGTAAAAGTTGCTCAGAACAAGTGGTTGCTTTTTGATCTGGGATTGTTGCTCCGAACAAAATAATAAAATATATACTTACCAGCATCCACTGCCTCAAAAATAAAAAAACAGGGATTGTATAGGCAATATTTCGTCAGTTCGTTACCCAGAACAAGAGGAACAGTAGGGATATACTTGTTCGGTCGGTACCTGAGCAACGTAGAGTAAGTTTAAATTTGCGTTTATAGTTACTCCGAGCAAGGAATCTTGATTGGTTATTACCAAAATCGAGTGTCAGTAAGGTTGTTTTGATCGTTACTTAAGACAATGAAATGTCTTTTTGGTTTGATCCTTAATCAAAACAAGTGAAGAATAAGAGAAAGAAAATTACTAAATCTATGTTAAGTATGTCAATGGTGTTTGGCTGGCCCTAAATTAAAATAAAAGGTAGAATTTTCTAGTCTACTATATATTCAGAATAAAGTTCAGAATTTAGGTTTATTAACGCAAGATAAGGAAAAAAACAAGCCGTGCCCGGTAGCTTAGTTGCTTTTATAATATCGCCCCCAAGGTTGTGTAATTAGTCCTTGAGGTTCTAGGTCTCATATTTTGAAATTCGAATTAATATAATAATAATAAAAAAATGACAAATTGCGGTACGATGTATCCTTAAGACAAGCTCTGTGATTTTTGTAATTAATTAAAAACTGAAATTTCCCTTTTAATGTTTCGATTCCGGAGAACGACAGCGCGGGGCCAGCACAGGATTCCAGCGAGAAATTCTACTAAGGAAGTACGGAAATAATGGTAAAATGTTTTGATTGACTTATTGTTAGATTCTAATTGCAGAATTCTTGGAGGTTATTTGCGCTTGAAGAATTTCTGCAAAACGATCGGTGGAGTACCAGCGAGGGATCAGCTTTAGCTTTTATTGTCTTTTGTAAATTATTTAGAGCAGCTTGTACTTAACTTGCTGGATGGAAGAGCTGCATTTGAATGAGAGAATAAATGTCAAGCCGCTTTTAAAATAATTAAAAAAAACATCATACACGTTATTGTTACACACTTTAATCCGAAGCAACAAAATATCTTTAACAGATGACGCTTCGCAAATGGTTTAGGAGCTGTATTAGCGCATATTTTTCCGAAGCTGGGCCCGAAAGGCCCGTTGCTTTCATCTTTTAGACCTTAAGTAGTTAAAGTTGAATTAAAGTGAATTATGATTTAAAACGAAGCGCTAGCTATAGTGTTGACCTGCCAAAAATGTTGTCAATATTTTATAGGACACAAGTTTATTTTGAGGACAGTTCATAAACTGTTTCTTGGAATTTAAAATAGCGATAAAGGAATTCTCCAAATGGCTGCTACTTTTATATAAAGATGAGCGTTTTTTTCTATCTTGTTTCAACTCAAAATGCAGCACATTAACGGCCAAAAGAACAATGCAGATACTATATACATATATATATTGATATTTCACTTTTCATTCCAGGCCAAAATACTAGCACTAAGGTCCTGGCGCAAGCTTTGGTTGCTTCAATGCCCATGGGTCATGTGGATTAATTTAAGTATATATTTTCTTAATGATTCGGGGATACCAAATCTATCATTGTAAAACACCAGTCTTTCAATAATAGTTAATTCATTTCGAAATTTCTAAATAATTTTCAAGCTTCGGGAAGAGATTTTTATTTTGGCCTCATTTTTTGTAACATAGGTGCTTGAAGTTTACCAATATCTTTATTTATTATGCCTAAGAGCGGTTTATAACTAATTATGATGGTAATAGAATGGCCATATATGTACAAGTGAAATTATTTGCTCCCAAATACAATAGCTAGCATTTCCTTTTTTACCTGAAACTAATTCGTCTCAGCAACATTTAGACCACGAAAGGGAAAGCTAATAGGTTTGCTATGGTGCATTAGGCATGTCCCAAGACCATTTTGAGACGCATAGATTTACAGAAAAATATCTTTTTGTATGTGTGAGGTTGGTTATAATCCAATTATATGCATTCCTGATTTTTCTTTAAAAAGATGTCTTTATGAGTTTCGGATGCATTTATTGCTTTCATGCAACTAGAATTTGATGAGGTTTTCTCCCCAAATGTGTCCTAGAAAATGAACTCGTTGTTCACAAAATTGAACTTTATCCATGTTAAATTTTATATTTGTTTCTTTTGTACCTCCTCTTTGGCTTGGGTGGCAATCAATATATTATCAACGTAAATAATTAAACTCGGAATGCCAAAAAAATTTGCTTGATTTATTTTTTGTAATGCCTCCAAAGCTATTTTGAGGCCAAAAGGCAATTTCAAATTAATAGCAACCGAATTGTCTTGCGACGGTGCATAATTTCCTGCTGTTTAAGTCAATTCCTATTTGAAAATATCCCTGTTTCAAGTTGAGAAGCCAAAATTTCTTCAAGCGTGGGAATATACGCATTGTACGCTCTTTTAATGCAAAAAGTACAGCGTTCCAATTCTTGGAAAGATCCTTACATCACTCCTATTCACAAGAAAGGTTGTAATAGCGATTACCGTCCTATTGCCAAATTATCCTGCATCCCGAAACTCTTTGAAAGCCTAATCTTTGACTCAATGTCGTTCCGCTGGGAATCCATTTAATCCTATATACGGCTTCTTCAAAGGCAAATCTACCACCACCAACTTATTAACTTTCGTGTCACGCACCCTTCTTGCTGTAAAAGTCGGTATTACCGACTTTAGAAAGCCTTCGATAAAATTTCTGACAAAATTATCATTCTAAAGTTTAGCTATCTAGGCTTTCCTCCCCAACTCATTTCATGGATTTCTTCTTACCTCGATAACCGCCATTTGAAAGTCCGTTTTGGCTACTCGATTTCTAACCCCTTCATATCCCAATCCAGTGTCCAACAAGGCAGCCACCTCGGTCCTTTAATTTTCATATTGTCCATCAACGATGTTGCGAACATAATTAACACGTTAAGGACGGCGTGTACCACCGGTGGCTCACACGCGAGTGGTTCATCTGGCGGCGTGTACCACCGGTGGCTCATATCAGCTATAGTTTTGTAATATAGTTTTGTTAGATGAAAAAAACTTTATGTGGTTAAAAATAATTTTGTTATTGAAAAATTCAAGAGCTTAGTTTTACAGGTAGGATATAATAAACGAAGAATAAAAGGAAACTACACTTTTGAGTATGAAGTTTTGCTAAACAACATTTTGTGCAAGCCGCCGCCATATAAAGCAAAGTACGATTTTTGCTGCCGCCGAATGAAGCGAAACAGGAAAAACTGCGCCGTCCTTAACGTGTTAATCACTCTGAAATTCTAATTTATGCCGATGATATGAAAATTTGCAAACAAATCTCCAGTCTATCTGACTCGTCTCTCCTTCAATACGAACTAATAAACTTTTATACCTGTAAAATTTTCTTGACCTTAATGTTTTCAGATGCCACACGATCACCTTTTCACGTAAGTGTATCTCCTCTTCTTCCAGATCCTATGTCCTCTCTGGCGAACCCATTCCTTCTGTCACTTCCCTTCGCGATCTCGGTATCATATGCCATAGTGAGCTCAACTTCCGTTCCCACATACTCGTATGTCATTCAATTAGCAAGGCCAATTCTACTTTGGCCTTCGTTTAATGCTGGTCTAAGGAATCTTTCTTGTCAGGTCTGGTTACCCTCACCATCCACACTCATTAACAAGATTAAATCTGTCCAGCGCAGATTCATCCAGTTTGCCCTTCGCGGCCTACCCTAGGCAGACATCCTTAACCGTCCTCTTTATGAAAACCGCATAAAACTAATCAACCTCCCGTCCCTCGCTTTACGTCGAGATTTCGCAGATATTGTTTTCGTTAACCAAGTTCTAGCCGGTTCCATCGATTGCCCTGATCTCCTTCGCGGCATATCCCTTAACACGGACCCCCGTAACGTTAGATCTTTCCCTACCTTTCGCATTGAAAGTCATCGTACTAACTATGGTCACTTCGAACCCTTTACCAGAATGCTGCGGATAATCAATAACTCTGCCGCCTTCGATTTCATCTTACCAAAACCTCCCTTAAGCTTGATCTATACTTGCCCAACCCAACCCTCCAATGAACCATTTAGTCTCCATACCTCCCTGATCTACTTAATTTAGTTTCTTTTTTTGTTATTTATCTATGTAGCTTGTATTAAGCGAAATAAATAAATAAATACTTATTCTTAATAACTTTAACTTTCTTCTGTGATGCGAAGGAATTGCACATATCTGTAACATCAGACCAAATGATATTTAGCACTGTTTTAACCCTTTTTTTACAGCTCAATGGCGTCAGCGAATATTGTGAAATTTTGCTTCAATTTCCGGCAATCTTGTCGTCCAAGTCCAGCTTTTCTAACTGACCTCCATTGATTTTATAAACACATCCTTTTTTTGTTTCAATAGTATTCCATGTGGTTGTTTCACTTACTGTTACTTCTATTGGTCCATGGATTTCCGGCTTATTCCCATAGAATCGCGCCAACTTTATTTATTTTAGTTTAATTCGACTGCACTGCGTGGTATGTGTGATGAATTAAATCCATCCGACAGGAACTGAAGGCTTTATTACGTTTCATCTCCAAGAAATGGTCAGAAAGTAAAAGAGAAAGCTTCTGACAACCTAATCAATATCAGTACAGTCTGTGGAGACCACGGAGTAAAAACTTTTCGGTTGGTTCGCACTCAAAGGAAGTCTCCGCTACGAAAAATCGAGATGTCTCTCTCGTCCCTACTGGACTGGCGGTTGGATGTGCGTTGGGGGCCTCTTCATAATTTTTTATATTCACCGACCTAGTTGACCTCCCCTTGTGAAAATTAGTTCGTAATAAATTTGGCACTGGATTATTTCAGGGACTTTCATTGTAAAGTCCTCTACCTGACGACATACCGGTCAAAATTCTTAGCCACTGCAGTTCATATTCGTAGTGCTACTCTAATTGAAAGTGATAACAATACTCAATTTACTTCACCCGCCTTTAAACTTTTTTTGAGTCTAAATGGTGTTAAGCAGAATTTAATGCACTTGAATATCCTGCTTCAAGTACCCATCTAGACTTGCAGTTCAATGATATTTTAACTCATTTTTTATTTGATTTTCGTAAAACAAGAATTGCGAAAGTGAGGAATCGCTCGCTGTATGGTACAAGGATTGTTTGAAAAGTTTCCAACCTATCAAAAATACCAAACAAAAGTGTAGGAAATATTCATTTGAATTCGGCCCAAAGTGAGCAAACGCAACCTCTAACGCGCGGACATCTTTTTCATGCCTATACTTTGACCCAACATGTGACAAACATATTCTTTGGATATGGTCATAGCCTCTGCTATCTCTCCAACTTAAACGGTTTTTTAGCACTCTTACGTTTCGAATGTATGTTAGAGAAATTCATGCACGTTTCCATTTATTAACCACTTGCCTTGAGATTTGTTCCCAAAGAAATGCACGCGTGCAGATTATTTATGGTCGACATCGTATGGCATAATGAAACATCTAGACAAATTGAATCAAACCGAAGTTTTTATATACTTTAAAGACACTTAAGTTTTACAAATCTAAGACTACAGGAATCACAGAGATTTTCAGTTCATACAGGCCAAAAATATCAATGAATTTCTGATAAAAGTATAGTCATTTTTTTTTTTTGTGAATTGGAAGCAAGTTTTTACTCGCCGTATACTTTCCAAGTGGTCTGGGGTTCGTTTTTAAACTAAAAAATTTAATATTGTTTGTCCGAAAAAATAGTAAAAATTATTTTTTAGGGATATTTGGATAATGTTTTCTTAGGAATTTTATCTCATAACGCGTTTGCCTTTCAGAAAAATTAATAGAAAATGGTACATAATAGTTCTTTAATTCTGGCCTTTAAAATCGTCGTAATTACGAAATACATTATTAAGAAAAAAATAATAACTATTTACCTAGTAATATCCCTCAAAATCATTAGGAATTAAATGAGTTTAAGTGTAAGGAAATTTCCCTTATTTTTGATTTAACTTTGAACTCGAAAGAAAGTAGTAGAAAGAGTGTATGAACTTTGAAGTTAAAATTTAAATTCGTCAGAAAAGTTATGAAATTGGACCTAACTAAATTTAGTGCTTTAACACGTTCATTCCGGACACCCGGTAGTTCTCAGGCATTGTTTTCTTCTGGCGATGTGAACCACCGGTGATACACACCTAGTAAGTAGATAAGATAAACAAGCACCTCAAGAATAAACAACTTATCATCTCATAATTGAGACTTTGAAAAAGTGCGCCGGGTTGTACGTGTTAAATTATGTCGAATAGAATCGACTAAAAAAGGAATGAAATCTTACATGCAGAAATTATAAGTGACATTTTATATCTTCAAGAGGTCACATTTTAGCCTGATTTTAACATAGGTATGTCGTAAGGATACTAATATTCTTTTGTAACCAGAATAAGTCTCTGGATGACACTGATAATGTGGAATTATCATATTAGTTACCTTTGATTTCAAAAAGCTCTTCCACAAAAGGAATAAAAATAATTCGTATAAATTATTGAATTTTTTATATTAAACATTTTGAACGAAAAAATTAACTAAAGTCAAAGGTAACTGAAATGAATGTGTTACAAAAGGAACTTTATTAAGGAATTTCAGTTCAAAAGGAGCTTTAGAAAGCTCTTCTATTCGTTTCGTACGGATTAAAGAACAGGTGCCAGCATTCCAATCAAATAGAAAGGAGCTTGCAAAAGTCCTTAACGGATAAAAATTCCTTAATAAAGTTCCTAAAATTTTCATAAATTCATTTTAGTTACCTTCGACTTTAATTAATTTTTTTTGCACATAACGTCAAAATAATTCGATTGGATTTTCCTAATTTTAGCACTTCTTGAACGCAAGAATTAATTTAATTCAAATATGACTAAGATCAATTTATAAAAATGTTAGGAGCTTTGTCCAGGAATTTTTATCTATAAAGGACTTTTTTAAGCTCTTTTCGATTCGATTGGAACGTTTTTAATGAAAAGGTCCAGGTCCAAGGTCTCCATAATCGCCTCCTTTTCTTATAATGACCAGTACAATAGGAGCAATATCTTTTACCTTACAAAGTGCAATGTTTTAGAGCTTTTTATTGAAATGCTTTCTTTGTACTATTAGTAGAAACCACAAAGTTTACACAGAGTTAAATGGCTAAAGTATTACAGGTTGTATAAACAGATTCACATAACAATTCTCTTTAAATAGTTATAACAATTATACTTATTAATTTATTTAATATAACATTATCAATCTATTACGTTGTTGACTGTATTTCAAAAAAATGAATAGAGAAAATCTGCATTATTTTCAAATTTAGTTTACAATATCATTCAGTACTTTGTACAAGGTCTACGAAAAATTCCTAATGGTCTGGCCGCCTCGGGAACGAAAACAAAATACCCAACCCTCGCCAACTGAATTGACTTATTGGAACAGATGTTAGGTCACGTCTCGTTTTGTATATGCATCATTTTTTCATTTAATTAATTTGGTTCGGACCCATAGAGCAATTTAACATTCTTTGAAATCCGTGCACAAGCTACGTGACGTAGCATTGTTGTTCTCTGTTCGGATCACAGACCTACATATAACATAAATCGCTCAATGTCCTGTTTCAAATGTCCGCTCACTTGACAACCGACTGCCAAAGAGGAATAAGAAAAGATGTATCTAATCAAAGCCAAAAATGCAACAATTTCATCACAATTTCGGAACGCATAACGTGGCTGTTACTATCAAAAATAGCATTGTCAGCTTTTATAAGTAAACAATATAAAATATTAAACGTAAAAGATTCAGATCGCAGTTATAGTTTACTTGTTTCCAATCATATTTTCAGTTTGACTGGAGTAGTTTTATTTGTATTTGTATTTATAATGACCATAAAATTAAGTAGATAAGATAAATAAGAAAAACAAATTTTTCTTTATAAAAATAATTGCAGAATATTTGTTCAAAATGTTCAAAATATCAAAGTATTAATTTGATAGGGAAGGCACTACCACCCCTGCTTCTTCTGACCAGCCACTACTGCTATCAATTCAAGATGTATATTGACGAGGCCCAATCGAGATTTTCTTAGAGCATTTGTTAAATTTACTAAAAACATTGTCCAAATTCCCTTTAATCCATCTTTTAAACTTTTAGGAACAATTGGTACGGGTAGGTAATGAATCAAAAAGGAACCAATAGACCACCCATTATGTTTTATTCTAAAAATCTCCGCTGAACGTGCTTCTGGTTAAATTTAATAGAACCGAATTGGATAAAACGTAAAAGACGCTCTCGGCCGGAGAAGACACGTTTCGTTTACTTTGATATGACTGCCATACCAGGTCACTGTCAAACTAAGTTGAAGAATAGCTCCGAGCCTCACAATCATACAATAATAAGGGGAAGGAAAACTTATATGAGTAGAATTACAGGTACGCGACCGGAATGCCTTCGGGATATCATTTTTAAGGATAGAATTACTTCAGACGAATTCGTTTCGAGAAAATTTCCTTTAAGAATCTGTTCATCTAACGACATTTTCGGACCTAAAATTGAGTACAATTTGGTGGGAATTCGAATATTTTTAGGGAGAGTGACCATTTCTTTGTGGTGTATTTCTTGGAACATATTTAGAAATTCTTATAATTTTAATGGAATTAGTTCAGTTTCCTCGAAATATTTAATTAAAATGTTAAGAATTTTTCTTTGAAACTAATTTAATTCATTACATTATTGAAAATAACTCTTCCCGGGCTTACTGCAGCTATCTCAATTAATTTTACAAAATATATGTATTCATCGCACATCTGATCAGTAGAACAACTTGGCCAAGAAGACATCAATGGCAAGGCCAGCAGTAGCTCAGTTAATTAGAGAGCATCGAAGCGCCAATTTGAAAGACACAGGTTCGCGTAATTCCCACATGTTGTGTCTGAAATGAGATGCGACCGGTAGTCGTATCTCGTCACTTGCGCTGTTGCTAAGTCGTTAAACTGTTCTGTTAAATTATGCTATGCGTTTGAGGGCAGTTACAGTTTCCAGATAGCCGAGTATGGGATCGGGCGATCGCACTTTTCACGAGAACAAAAATTTGCTCGAGAAGACGTTAGCGGAAAGGCCATGGATAACTTAGTTAGATAAAGAGCATCGAACCCTCAATTCGTGGACACAAGTTTGTCCCTAATCAAAGTCTTAAGTTTTTTGAGTACTTCTTATGTATCAAATTTTATTTTTTTATTTATAATTATAATGGGCCTGTTCGAATCCCAGTCTTAATCTTCGTCTTGCTATTACAGTTTATGACCATGAAGTGTAATAGTCTGAGCCCCACAGCAGTAAAAAATACATCACAAATATAAAAAGGCTAACTTATATCAAAACATGTGAAGAACATAATACGGGTGGCAGACCGTTAATTGCAAATTTTTATAAGGTTTTTGCAAGCAAAAAGAAAACTTGTACATTATAAAAACACTTCCTTAAAATTTACTTTATTCATGCTAATAAACTAGATTATTTTCTAAAAAAATTGTATCAGTTTATATTATCATATTAAGCAATTGTGTGTGCATTCGCTCATAACTGTGCTGTACTTAACACTTCATACCAAATGAAATTATATAGCAATTGAAACTTTTTGTATTACCTTCAAAACAAGACCAAATTCTTGCAGCAGGACATAATGAACGCGAAGTGCCTCAAAGACTCAAAATAGACGGTCAACCAACCTGGATCAAGCCAATTTTATGTTGAAGCCGCATCACAGTTCACTACACCATCATCGACTGAATGCATTACAATTAGATGATAGTAAAACAGTAATCCATTCTATTCATTGATGAGAGAATATACATATATTCGATTCATGGTAACGATAAAAGGACACGGGCAACCTGGAGAGAGGTTCACTCAGTATTGCAGTGAAAAATGCGTTGCGTATTTTCTTTTCTTTAAATGTCCGGATTTTACAAAATCGGCAGAGTAGTTAGAATTGAGCTTCGTTCTTCTGTTAACTGATTTCCCCACACTATTCCCAATTGTTGAAAGGAGGTGATACGAAAGCGATAGAAAGTAAAAGGATGGAATATGAAGAAATTACCATTGGCTTAGGGAAGGCGACTGGTGCCTTTACTAGAGGCGGAACCAGGGCTCAATGTTGCGAATGAAGTAGAAATATTTATAAAGTGTACGATTACGTGATCCAGTGCTTAGAGTGAGAAGACGATAAAAAATTTTTCCTCAAATTAGTTCCCATTAAATTTAGGGGAAGAGCTGCTCTCCTTCTCGACGGAGCCGCCTACAAAACCCTGGGTGATTTATAGATGATCCTAGTGCCGGATTTACCTAAGACGGGGCCCCAAGCAACCTCAGGTTTTCGGGGCCCTCATTCTAAAATTAACCCCCCCCCCCCCCAATATTTTAAAATAATAAATAACCAGTTAATTTTGCAAAATCAATATATTATACAGTTTACTTATAATTTACGAACTAAATTACTACTTTTCGTAGTCACAAATTGATAAATGACATCATCAAAGTCAAGTTTTTGAAGCTTGTCTTTTTCGATAAAAAGTAACGAAAGACACGAAATACGAGCGACCGAAGCGCCAACTATACGCGCGAAATACAGTTTTGAACTAATTTAAATTCGTTTGAGGACAATGAATAATCGATATTGTTTACATGGATTTTTTCATTTCGCATTTTTTATTTATTTTTTTTTTTAATTTCCGAATGTATTTTCAACATTTTTAAATTTTTGGGGCCCCTGTCCAAGCGGGGCCCCAAGCAATTGCTTCCTTTGCTTCCTGGTAAATCCACTACTGGATGATCCTCTTCACTAAATTGGTGAATAGTAAATCCTATCACATAATATTGTCTAAGTCTTCGGCTTCAATTTTCCCGAAAAACCAATCGGCCAATATTGCGCGGTAGCGCTAGCTATTGACGATTACGGCGGCTCCGTCTTCATTTTCGAAGAAAAATGGGCCGATGATGCCGCCGGACCAAAATCTGCACAAACAGTTACTCGTTGTGGGTGCATTGGCTTTTCCACGATGACGTGCGGATTTTCTGTGCCCCAGATGCGACAGTTTTGCTTATTAACATAACCACCGAGGTGAAAATGAACCTCGTCCGAAAAGATGTTTGTTAGTAAAATTCGCCATCTTCGGCCAAACTATCTTCCGCCCAATTTGCGAACCATAGGCGGTTCGGATGGTGAACCGGCTTTAGCTGCTGTACAAATTGAACTTTATATGGATTCATTGCAAGGTCTTTACGCAAAATTCGCATCAAAGAAGAAGAACGAGTACGTACACGGGTTGGTTTATCCACCAACATTCCAGTTTCACGAGTTCGCTTCACGAATTGATCCACAAATAGGGTTTTTGGAATTTTTTTTTGACAATTTTTTTTTTAAATTTCTCACAGTTTGAGTAGAAGACTCACCACTTTGGAAATAAGTTTTTAATATTTCCCAACTTTATTCAAGCCAATGCCGTCCCATTTCGTAAATGTCAAACTTTAAACTAAATTTCTGTCAAGTCGAGAATGACATATAATCAATTAAACTTCAAATTACCGGTAGTTAAAATTCCAAACACTAGATGGACCACCCTTTATCAAAGCGTAATCCACTTACGTAATGACGTGTGACACACTAAATGTTGCGCTAGAGGGCGACTCAGCTATTGGGTAAAATCCCCATTGGGTCTTCGTGTTATAATATTTAGTAATCGATATTGGATTATTGTAAGAATTATTTATATAGCCTAAGAATTCTAAATAAACAGGGATTATTAATCAGAACTTTTCATCGTTCATATTGGAGTTGAGCTGAAGAAAACTACCCTGCTTAATCCTTTGAAGTTGGGCTCTAGTAGCTACTCTATCATTTCCCTGGAGTTAGGCTAGCTCTATTGATATCTTTTGCACGTCTTAACCGCTATCGACCAAACTTCGTATGTCACTCAAACGATGTATTAAAATAGTAATTTAGATTTGCACAGGGTGAATGCTTATCCTTTTAAAAAATGATTTTGTTGCCGTTATAGTTATCAAATCTTTAATGGATTTTGATCCAATTTATGCATTTATCAGGTCGATATTTAGGTCATATTAAAATTTCAGAGTTTGGCGAAAGGGGATGCGACTTTCACTTCGCTATATACTGTATTTCAATTTCTTCCCCTAGACCGTATATTTCTTATTTGATTCTAATCAAACTTGGCTAGCATATTCTTTGGTAAGTTCACGTCGTTCGTAAATCGGTCAAGATAGTGGAGAGTACAACAGACTGCTCTAGAAGGTGGAAAAATTAACCAGGCCAGAGAGGAACATTGAAAACTTGATACTACTATATATCCGAGAGGCAGAACAGCGGAGCCCTACAAAGCCAGGGACATACCAGGAAATACCCAAGTACGTACCGGGGCCAAAGGAGCTATCAATCGAGGAATACAAGAAGAAGTAGGAAGAAACCCAAGGTAAAACCATCCAGAAGAAATACAGAGGAGGCAAACGAGTGAGCGGCACTGCTTTAATCTTCGAGCCAGCTTAGATACAGCGGGAATAGAAAAATAATATTTTAAAAAATTAGCGTAGGAAAGGCAAAAACAAATAAATATGGCAAAGAAAGTAAACAATAGAAAGTAAAAATAATGTAAATTCTTATAAATAGAATTACAATAATAATGTGATAATAACAAAGCATTTAGCAAATATTTAAATAGTATGAGTAAAATGCAATCGAAAAACGCAGACAATAACGGTGAGGTTGTTAACAATGTCATTATCGATGACACGGTAAAAATTGAAAACAATCAAATAATTATTACTGGTGTTGATTATAGCAGTTCTTAGACTTAACAAAGATCATAGACGAAGCTTGAAAAAAAAAATATTCGAATGCAGTGTTAAGTGTTTAATTTACTTTACTGCGTTGATGTTATCGTTTATGTTCGGATATCATGCGAGAATTTATAATAGTTTAATTCAGTTACTACTCTATGTCAAGGATCTTTCATTAAGCACTTCCTATCTTTAAATTTAAATAAAACAAAGTGTGTGTGAGATATCATCGAAATTTTTATTTGTTTGAAAGGCCTATCGATGCCATTAGGTACGGAATATTGCATAATTGAAATGTTCGCCGCGGCTTCTCTGGGTTGCGCGACTCCGAAATGTCCAATTTTTCATAACTCTGGCGCACGGATGCATTGGACGCTCTTAGATCTCATGTGGATTGGTATTGTCCCAAATTCGGCAATTTTGTTTGTTGACATATCCATTAATCCAGAAAAGGACCCCATCGCTGAAGATGATTTTTCGATGAAAATTACGGTCGTTGTCTATGGTCGTTTACCTTCAGCTCCTGGGTCAGTTGAATTTTGTACGGGTGCAGGCCCAAGTCACGACGCAAAATTCGCCAAGTTGCGGTCTGTGAAGTCTGTCATAGTTCGGAAGTCCCTATTGGAAGATCCTTTAACAAGATGGCAATTCGTAATTGTAGAATCAACAAAATGGAAATGAATATAAAAAGCATCCACTGGAATTATTTCAGAACGTGTATCGATTTGGAATACACCCAAATATCGAAGAAACGACGGAAAACGAATGGATAAATTAATAAAGATCGAAAAGGAATTAAAGAGAATTCTAACAAACTTTAAAAAAAGTAAAAAAAGGCAATACACTGACAAAAACCCTACAGAAAAAAGAAGAATTAACAAATAGCCTCCTCGAGGAAGCGAAAGATATAGTAGTCAAACCAGGAGAGTTACTTAATATCTTACAATACAAAGTAATTTACGGGAGAATACAGAAGTTATCGGAAAGCATCTTGAACCTAACATATCAAAAAGAATACACCATGGCATTTGATATTAGAACTGCGACGTCCCTGCTTCAAACCTATGATGGGAAGTATGAGTATACTGAAGCATTCATCGAATCCATTCATCCATAAATGAACTAACATCTGCAGAAAGTAAAAACATAATTATTAAATTCATTAAAACTCGAATGACGGAAAAAACTAAACTTGTAATGACGGGAGATTTTAGCACTGTCAATGAAATAAAATTAAAATTACGACAGAAATTTTCAGCCAAATACTCTTCTATGGTAATGCAGTGCTGTCACAGCTGTCACATGCAAGGAAATAAGAAACTATCGGACTTTACCAGTTAGATAGAAAATCTCTCCAGCCAGCTAACAAGAGCTTTAACGGTCGAAAAAGTGGCGACAGGAGAACCGGCAGAAAAATTGGCGAAAAAATTCGCAATATAGTCATTCATTAATAATGTAGCCAATCAAGAAACAGCACTTATATTAAAAGCTAGCAACCTAGCAACACTGCCAGAAATAGTAACAAAAGAAACTATGGTGGATAAAGAGCAAACGACTAACATCCTCTATTATAGAGGCAATAAACCTGGGAAATTACCCGAACAGGAAAAGAAGCAACTGATATGGCTACAACAACTATAATAACAGATATAATAATAGTAATAATAATAATAGGCAAGGTTATAACAGTAGCAACAGGCAAGCTTATAGAAATCAAAATAACAGATCTAACTACAATAATAATAATAGCAACAACAGAAATTACTGACCCACGCAAAGACAATAAACAAATACAAGGCCTAGCCCTCAGAGTAATAAAAACCAGGGCGTCCCACAAAATAGAAAAATTCAGCACTACGAATCGGGCGAATTTCAAAATCCCCAGCCAACCGGAGCGGTTAGGGGTACTAGCAATACCCGCACCACAAGAATACTGAATATAAATCTCTCATTGACAAATTTTATAAAGGCATATGTCAAGATGTGTGGAGCAGTATGTACTTTCATAGTAGATACAGGGGCAGATATTTCAATATTTAGAAGAGGTAAAATTAGTAATGATCAATTGTATAAACCTAAAAATACGTATTTAATTCAGGGTATAACGAATATTAAAAAACAGTCAAACAACAAATAAAAAAATTATTTTTAATAATCAGTTTTCGGTTGAACACACTTTTCAAATAGTAAAATAGTAGGTAATCATTTTACCATTGAAGCAGATGCAATACTGGGACTAGACTTTTTAACAAAATATAAAGCAAATATTGACTATGATACGTGAACACTGACTATAAATACGGTAGATGAATTAGTAGAGGTACCAATACTTAGCGGAATATCCCCAAACACAATCAGCATCTCCCCAAGATTCGAAATACTCGTAGTTAGAAGAATTAATATCGAAACGAAAATAATTCCGAAGATCATAGCAAGACAGAAAATTCAACCTGGTGTACCTGTACCTGTACCTAGTGGTAAAAATTTTAAATTTCAGCCAGTAAACCCAGTGGTAAAATAGTAACACTTAAAAATTTAAAAATATCAACCACATCACTTTCAGACTTTCACATAATAAAAACACCTATAACTAAAAGAACAGAGAACATAATTTCGACATTAAAACTAGCAACTATCCCAAGCTGTGCCAGAACACTTACATAAAGCCGAAAGAGACCAATAGGTGTGTAAAATGCTATCAGAAGGAGTTATAGAAAATTCAGTGTCCTAGTACAATTCTCCAATATTATTAGTTCCGAAGAAGTCAAATAATCAAAAAAAAAAAAACAAAAATGACGATTAGTAGTAGATTTTAGGACCCTGAATAAAAGGGTTCTAGCCGACAAATTTCCGTTACCTAGAATAGAAGAAACACTCGATCAAATGGGTCGAGCAAAATTGTTCTCCACTTTAGGTTTACTGTCAGGATTCAACAAATCATAGCCATTTTTACTACACTAGATTACCCTTTGGAATAACCATGGCAGGGTTACCACCTAAAACAGCATTTCTGTACAGCGACTTTATTATAGTCGTCATATGTTCTCAGCAACATCATTTAAAAAACCTTTTAACAATTTTCAAAAGGTTAAGGGAAAGAAATCTTAAACTGAATCCGGAAAAGGGTAAATTTTTTCACGCAGAAGTCACTTATTTAAGGCACAACATATAAGCAGAAGGTATTACCCCCGACACTTCGAAATATGCGGCAATTAAAAATTATACAGTACCTAAAATTGCTGACCACGTTAGGCGATTTGTAGCCTTTTGTAATTACTATTTGTTCCTAATTTTGTGGAAATCGCACTTCCTCTAAAAATTACTAAAAAAAAATTCAAAATTTGAATGGAACAAAATTCAGGAAAAAGCTTTTGAAACATTAAAATCAATTTTAATCTCACCGACATTTCAAATTATGCCTCAAATTCCGCATTTTTATATTACCAGAAAATAATAACGGAAAAGAACTCCCCATCGCATATGCCAGTAAAACTTTTACCCAAGGAGAAAGAAATAAATCAACCATTGAAAAGGAGCTAAGAGCAATTCATTGGGCTATAATGCATTTTAAATCATATGTATATAGTCAAAGATTAACTGCGAAAACAGATCACAGACCTCTAGCATACTTATTTGGTATGAAAAATCCAACATCTAAATTAACAAGAATGAGGCTAGATCTCGAGGAATTCGACTTCGAGATACGTTACGTGAAAGGAAAAGAAAATGTTAGACCAAGTGCACTATTGATACTACAACTGGATATTAACGATCTGAAAGATATTAAAATTCTCCGAGTAAAAACGCTGTGTAAAAGAGGCGCTGTCCCCAAGTGAAGTCAAGAATATGCCTGAACTACAATTAGAAATTAGCAGCTGCAACGGTAAAGAAAATAAATTATATATGAGTATGCTGCACAAATATAAAATGCTTTATGATTATGAGCGGTATATAAACATAATAAAAAACCAGTCAGTATAACCTGCACTAGGGCAGGTATTCAAAATATTGGAAAGAAATATACAATTCCAGACTCTGAAACTTTCTGCAGAAAATGAAGTATTTAAATTGTTTACAATAACCACATTTAAAAATACAGGCAACAGAATATTAAGAAAAATAAATATTATAATATATAAACCGCCGATATATGTCAAAAGTGAGTCACAGATTAAAGATTTACTGCAGGCTTTTCATGCAACACCTACCAAAGGACATCTAGGTCAGTCTAGAATGTACAAAAAATTGAAAGAGGTATACGGTTGGAAAAATATGAAGAAAACTATAGCAAAATTCATAAACAAATGAAAGCTCTGTGCGAAAAACAAACATCAAACGCACAATAAAGAACGCATTAAAATAACAACAACATCAGCAGAGGCATTTGACATAGGCTGTAGGCCCATTTACCAAAACAGTAAATAATAATAGATACGCGATAACTATTCAATGCGATTTAAGTAAATATGTTGTATTAATTACGACAAGAGATAAAGAAGCTAACACTATTGCACAAGCACAATAGTCAATGGATTTATACTCATTTATGAACCAATAAAAATCAAATTCTCTCAGAGATATGCAACATATTAAAAATAGAGCAAGTTTTTGCAACCGCTGCACATCCCGAAACAATAGGCTCATTAATAGACTAAGGTTATAGAAATGTATACTCGTAAATGAATGTAAAAAAACATAAAAATAAAAACTAAAGCAACAAGCCAAAGCAATCTACCACCGTGAGTACCCAATAAAAAAAAATTGAATATATAGATACATAAATAAAAAAGACCAAATATAAATAATTGCAAACGTGGAAACATTGACAATAAAAGATACCTTCAACTTCCGCATTTAGCCCTCCCTGGTGAGCAAAGCAAAGCAAATTGTCTTAGCGACCTACTTGTGTGCGCTATGGGTCATGTGTCAAAACTTTGCGGTTAAGTAGGGAAAAAGCTCTCATCAGTCGGTATGAGTCGGTAGTTGAGTCGAAACTAAGTCGGAGAACAAGTTTTAAAAATAGAAAGAAGAAGAATGGGCATGTCAGGTAGATTGTTTCGGCGTCGGAAAATAAAGTTGTGTTCTAACATAAAAGTTTTGTTGGGTTTTAACGTAATTTGTTCTGTTCTGAATAAGAAGATTTGTTGGGATGATAGTCACGGCAAAGCTAACCTTTCTAAAGGCTAATTTGAACAAAAAATTACAATTCTCCATTACATACATATTTTTTTTTTTTCAAAAAGCTTGTCGCGCGAATTGTAAAAAAAATACATATTTTGGCAAGTACTTATTTATCAATCACTAAAAGCCAATCACTGTCCAATGAAATTAATTGGTACCTACTTTTATAAATATTTCACGCGACCATCTTTTCAAAAACAAATAATTTAACATCAAATTTTTAACCAGTTTCAGCGATTAAGATATTTATTATTTTATTTTGAACATTTTAGTTAGTAAATCTTATTTTATGCATCTCCGATATTCCATCATTATTACATTATTTTGTGTCCGTTTTAGGCTATTTGGCTTTTCAATGGGAATTTCCATATTGGTTGGAATTTACCATAATGGTTTTAATCCGTTTAATGCAACAATCGCTTGCCCAGCAGAGAATAAGAGAGATTTACTGCGAGAGCCAATACCGACATCGACCGAGGGTCGACAATTGCAGCACCTACTTTAGACTTAGCATATTAGACTCGTGACGTCTTTCATTATCTTTTTTCAACTTTGGTCCCATTAGCCCATCAGACTTGCAGATTTTGGTAAAAATAGATAGTAATAAAGAGCTTACGTGTAAGAGAAAAATTGTGTGAGATGAAATATTTAGGGGGAGGCGGAACGAAAATTGAAATCATGTTTCACCACCCAGAGCAACCCACACGCTTGAACACTTCCCGTCCCACCTTTAAAAATGCACAGTGAAAAAATGTAAACACCTCGCATCCGTATACTCGTATATGCTCTGTCTGTGCTGCCTGCCTCTTCCCCATCCTTGATTCAGAATTTGCTTGTGCCTAACCATTGCGCGCGGATGACACTAACACCATGCATGCAGAGGCACATAGCGCAACAGAGCCTTGTCTAATTTGATCTGGTTTAAGATTTAGTTTGGATAGTCTAGGCTGGAATTCAATAGCTTCCAGAGTTTAGAATTTCATTTCTATGAAAAAAGCATTTGAACGTGTTGAATGTTGGAAGATTGAGCGTATTGGAAATGCCTTGTTGAAGGGTTTCTTTGGACATTTTTTGAGCCATGTGAATTGAGCATGCTTTCCAAAGATTCGAAATTTTAAAGTTTTCGAGAACTTGGACGGAATAGAATGTAACGCCCAATAAGTCTTTAATTTATTGTGTTTCACTACAGTGATTGTGATTAAATAGTACATCAAATTAGTTTTTAGTAATTATTTTTTATTTTTATAGCGGTTTTCAAATATTTTCCAAGCGGAGCCGTAATTGGTCGCAATGACAACATAGCCGTGAATAACTCTTTCCATATCACCTTCTAGGCTTCTCTTTAAGCAATGTAATTTATCTGCTTTGAAAAAAATCTGCTTATTTTGTATTAGTGCAATGTATAAATCGAGAAGAGAGACCCACGAAGTATCATCAAGATTTTTGGCAACGTGATAAGTAGTCGCTTTATGGAACTAGCTAGCAGAGTTTAAACACTAGGAAATACATTGAAAGTGTGAGGGCATTGTTTATTTCTTAAGCGCTTAGGCTTATGCCTAGAGTCTTTACTTTAACTTTACTACAAGTACTTATGAAGTCATCGTAACCGATTTAAATTGTTTGGCACCTACATCGAAGCAGTAGCGTAACTTCGGAATGTTAGTAACTAATTTTTACTGTCATATGACTCTTTGACTATTTTTACTGCCATGACTCCTTTTTAAACAAAAATTGTTGCCACGGTTAAAAATTACTTTACTACAATGCTATGCTTTGCTACGATCGAACCTTCATGAATGTACATATATGTATACCGGGTATGGCGTTTAATAATTCAAATTTGTCTTAAATAAAACACGTTTATTGTATAAATAGTGTAAAAAATAATTTATTCAAAGTACTTGCCATCGCTTGCTAGACATTTCTGTCACCTATAAGGTAAGTTATGTATTCCGTTCCAGAAAAACCGTTCATCTTTTGAGATAATCCATCATCAATCATCATCAAACCATTTTTCGAAATTTTTTTAATTGCTAAAGTGCTGTATGGAAATTACATGTGTAATTGATAAAAACAAATAATGGTTAAACGAGAGCAAGTCTGGTAAGTACGGCTAATGAGGCAAAAGTTCTCAGCCAAATGCAAAAATGGTGTCTTTGGCCATTTTCGCTGTATGCGATAGGATGTTGTCGTGCCAAAAGATTACTTTCTGTTGACTTCTGGCCAATTATGATCGCTTTTCACCCATTTTCCTGCCTTCTGGATCTTCCCTGCGACATGTAGATCACAAATTGTTTGGCGTCCAACATTTAATCTCTCGGACTTTTTTGTTGTATTTGGTTATCATCCTCATCTAGCAATGCTTTTAATTCAGCTTCTTAAATTTTTTTAAGTTGACATGGGCGTTCTTTGTCCTTTAATCAAAACCTTCAAATCCAAGCGCACACAAGGGTCTTAAGTTGGGAAATTGGTAGTTTCGACGAGTATACAATTAATCAAACAACAATGACGTTTTGACAGGTAATGTTATAGGAAAAGACATAAGGGATGGACTATGACCCAATCTGTTTTCCCAGCGTCACCTCTTAAAAAAATTAAGAATTATTAACCGCCACACCTTATACAAAAGTTATTACCAACACACTTTTCCGCATATTGTTTTTTAATATAATGTTTTTTTTCAAAAAAGTATCGTGCATTTCTTGAAAGTTAGTTTAAATTACAGTTTTAAAACTCTGCGGTTTTTTTTGACTATCTTAACACTAAATTTTCAAATCACGCGGGGATCTCTCCACTGATTGCATCCTCCAAAATATTCCAAAATATGTAATAAGAGTTAAAGGAAAATGAGAAAACATGTGCTGTATTTCATTTTTCTCAGTTCAACGAAGCAGCAGTAATACATAATCCTCTTGGAATCACTTTCCCCCGGGATGGAAAATCATTTTCCCTTGATTTAAAAAAAAAAAAAAAACAAAGAATCCCCTGAAAGATGTACACCTTTAAATAAAATACAAGAATTCCCCATTCTCTAGCATAATGGCCTTCGGAGTTTTACACGCAAAAAACCTAGCTCCGGTGTAAAGTATTATCAAGATTATCAAGGTAATCTTAGACAGTGAATAATCTCCTTTATAAAACGTCACACACTCACATTACACAGATTTGCCTTAGGATGAGGTCTAAATTTACGAGAACATAAAAAGCGAGAACCTCAGGGAAACTTATAAGCCCAACGCGGATGGAGGCACGGAAACTCACCTGGAAGTAAAGTACCACCTTGCACATAACTGTCCCCATGAACCAAGTCTCAGTAACATCCCATAACACTGTCGGCGGCAGGCAGAACAGGATCACAAAGAAGTCAGCCACTGCAAGGTTCACTATGAAAATATTCGTCACTGTTCGCATAGAATAGTTCGTGTAAACGGCGATGCAAACGAGTGCATTACCCACCTGGAATAAAGAAAAAGGAGAAAATTAATTCACAAAATGAAATTGAACAATAGAAAAACGCATTTGTATTTCATGCTTTTATTCCAGAACAAAAATGAAATGGGTAACTACAAGCTACCTTACAAAGAAAGAATGTTACTATGCATAAGTGAATATTAGAAAATTAATTTTTTTATATTCATAAGGAATATTCATTATTAAGAAGCACTACCATTTCTAATTTTTCTGCTAAATTTTCTTCTTGTATTTAACAATTTTATTTTCATTGAAATTGAGAATGATCAAGCAATACTATGATAAATCTTTAATGATAAAGCTTTAAATAGTCTATTTTCTGTTTTGTAACTTTTTAATTGAATTTTATTTTTTTTATCTTTACAATTAGAGTAGTTTTCGGATTCAACGAGCCAAGCGCTATTAGAAAGGTGAAAGAGTTATTCTTAAGACGATCTTATTCAACATATTTATATAACAAAATGTTTGTGTAATAGTTTTTTCTTTATTTTTTAAACATGTAGAAAACTCGACTTTTATAATTTTTAAATTAACCATGATAAAATTATAATCATATAAAATTTGTTGCTCACTTCAGTGTATTCCCCAAATATATGCCAATTTATTTTTTTTTAGCAATTACCATACAATTTTCACAATTAATGTCCTTCCATAATGCAATACAATAGCAAATATATTAAGCAAGTGATATATCAATTAGTAAAAACATAATTTTGATACTTTGAAACTCCAATTCTATAATACTTCTAGAATTTGCCTCCTTTTCTGCTTCTACTTCACCTTTAGACATTTAACCTAGGCTATATTTCGTTCTGCATGGTTGTGGCGTCTGTAGGACGGGCACCAGACCTTAGTTAACTCAAGAAATCAGTTTGGTCCCCCGGAGGCACACCGTGTGTTACCAGTCTTAGCTGCACGGCTAACAAAACTGTAACAATACACTTACCAACAAAAATGATTGCAATATTTTTGGAAATGCGTTTACTAGCTATTATTTTATATATATCTATCTTGATTAGCAATAAAATATTTGAAGTACAACTAGAGCCTACTTTTACCAGTGTGAAATTTTGACAGAGACAAAAAATACGCATCTGCCCTGTGAAGCCTGGATATAGCAAATAATATGAAGTTGCACGCTGTGTTGGACATAATTTATTCTCTTTCACGCCGACGATAGTTTGAAGGACTATGGTTCTTTCCGTAGCCGCATTCTTTTACAATCGTTTCAACTCTACCCTATTTAATAACTCTAAATCATCTCCCTGCATTTTCGTTCTCTTGTTATTCTGTGCCATTACATTCGTTGCGCGCAGCAGCTCGAAGCATGCAATTGAGGTAATTGATACCTCTTCTGCTCTCACTAATCTATTTGATGACATTATAGTCTTGAGTGATTTTAACTTTCCTTGGTCTTTCTCTAACGACGGCTTTCCTTTATTTTCCCCGAAAGATGTCTTCATCAACTATATCATTATGGACGATCTCTCAGACTAAGGTTCACGCGAAATCAATGGCATGAAGAATCATGTTTATTGACAACTTGGCCTAATTTTCTCATCTAACCAATAAGACTCGGCCGTAATTGAAAGTAACCATCGTCTTTCCTTGATTTATATTTCCCGCCACTTTTACTTACTGTTATTTATTTATTTTCTATATGATATTGGATTAACGTAAATAAACAGCAAGACCACTGTCGGCAACACAGGCCACTTAAGGTAGAACTGTAATATTATCCTTTTCGATATTTAGAAAATTTAATTTGGATGTGGGTATTTTGAAAATTGAGTAAGTAATGTGAGTAAAGTACCTGCAAAATTCGAAAAAGGGTAAGAATCATGTACTGGAGAAAATGAAATTAAACTGAACTAGTTGACAATAAGCCAAATTATCTTGAAGACATGCTATGCATATGTGTTAGAAATTGCATATAGGTTAGACCTTTGGGCTTGTATAGAGAGTGTCACATCTTATACTTAATGATTCTTGTGTTCAGGCCATAATATCAAACCCTGCCGGGAATGGCGTTATCGGCCGCTCTAGAGGTAATATATACGCCATTGAGTGATCTTATTGCGGCTTCGCTATCAGTGAGAATAAAAACTCTGACCAGGGATGATGTGACCCTGAGTAGACAGCTCAGCAGAGCCGCCCTCCTCTCACTCCTGCTAAATCGAAATATAGAAGTTAAATTCAATATCAAATGAAGACTTAGGGATGATATAATGAAACTGAAGGGCATGTGAGATCGTAGAGTGTCTATATGGTAATTCGTGCATGCCCGTAGTTTTATCAAATTGAGGCTAGCAGTCGAGGAGACACATTCCTGCAAGTGTAGAGAGCTGTTGTGGCCTTCCTTACTCTTGCTTTCGTGCCCAACTTTCTATCCAGAATCAGGCCCACTACCAGATAGTGGTCCAAACATTGAGATTAAATTTGTACTGAAAAGATGACGCTCTTATGTAGACGTAGATGTAGATGACGCGTTATTATCTGTAGAGGTATAGTAAAACAGCATTAGTTTTGAAGACTTCATTTGCCGGCTAATAGAGATTTCTTCATTATTATATACAAATACTTCAATATTCCTGCCTAACCGACAGCAGTATCTCACTCCACTCACGTTTAAGTTTTCGATGCCTAGAGTTGGGCTGTTATGACACACATAATCGACCTTAGCAAATTAAAAAAATTCATAATTTTCTATGACGAACTTTCAATAATATGCAATGTTAATGTAAAGCTATATATGTAAGCACTATGCTTTAATTGATAACGATAAAGCATAACTTTAATCCCTTTTTTTCTTCCCTATTTCTGTAGTGATTGAATATTATCCTGACATCGAACTGATATGGTATAACCACTTAAAAGTAAGTAAATGATAAAACAATCAATAAAGCTATTAATACAATATATCAACTAAACGGAAATTTTTCTAAAACTCGCACAAATATCCCTATATGGTATTCGAGCCAATTGCATACTTTCATTATCTTTGATTATATTATATTTAATTTTATTTATTTGGCAACAGTTGATCTACGATGTATTGGTCCCGATAGTTCTCGCACAATTTCTTGTTAACACCTGAGACAGCACTAAAGCTCCTAATCATGACGTAATCGCCTTTAATATATTGAGTTGGTTTTTTCGGATTTTTATCATAAATTATTTTATTGTAACCTTGTGTTTTTTTGATGTTTAAGGCTATTTTTTATGGTTGGAAATTCTCCCTATTTAAGGTCCAAGCATTTTCCATTTGTTCCAAACTTTAACACGCGCGAAGTAAAACCTGTGTTTCGATTCACTATATTATTAATTGAATACTCGATTTCTCCAAGATAAAAATATCCCAGTCACATGTAGTCTCAGAATCCCATTCTTTTACAAGCATAGGTGTGAGGATCTGATTTGCTCTTTCTATTTGTCCGTTAGCCTGTGGATATTTGAAAGGAATTTTTTACATATTGGATATTATTTGCGTTTAAAAAGTCGAAAAATTCTCTAGACCTAAAGCCAAAGCCTTTAGAGTTTTTGTGAAAAGTTTCGTCCCTCTTTTCCGAATTAGTAAATGAATATAAATTTGATGCAAGTCTTAATACAGTTTTTAATTTCGAAGAACCAATAACTTTCGACTAAATAAACCCATTAATATTCTAGAATGTGGGGCTTTCTCCCAGTACTAGGACCACACGAGAAATATTTGGGTGTTGTTCTACGGCAGCCAAGACAAATTCAAAGAACTCATCGTTAGGTTGAAGTAGGTTTATGGATCTGCTAAGAACGTTAGCATATACTCTACATTGTATTTGTAGTTCTGGAATTTTAGAGCCCATCTCGAAATTCTAAGGTTACAGACCTTTTTATTTAGGTAAGGGTAAATCCTTGGCAGTCTGTCACGATCTTAAAGTTTAAACATAAGAGATAGAAATGAAACTTTGGCAAAACCTATATAATAGGCAGAGTTTCCAACTCGTCTGATATTTACTCTCAACTTCCATGGCTCGTTTAGAGAAGTAAAATATGGGATGGAACTTGTCATCATTTGTTTCTGAAAAAAACACTGCTCTGTAGCATAGTGTCACAATAAAGTTCTGTTTCGCTGCCGGGATTATAATTGGCTAAGACAGGACACTAAACCAATCATTGCATTAAGTGCATTTGGCCGAATTCCTAAAGAATTCACTTTGTACCCTAAATGCACGATCTCTTCCTGCAAAATCCTACATTTGTTGAACAATTTAAAAGTCACAACGTTTCGACCGTATCGATTGGAATAAAAATATCGTCTACTCATATAAGTGTCACGATCTTGCCACTGGAAATAAGTTTATCGAAGATACATATTTTTATATACCTCTAGAAAACTGACAGCGCATTCTTAAGTCTAATGACTTTAACAAATTATTCTGATATATTCATACTGGCCAAGAGATGTTGCCAATGCAGTGTACTTAAGTCCTCTCAAACCTATGGATCATCTAAGTACAAGATATGACACTTTCTATACAAGCCCAAATCTCTAACTCATATGCAATTTCTAGAACGGCGTAGAGAAAATTTTCACATTAGATAAACCAGCAAAGAATTACTGCTTTCCATGCCTTATCTAAATTCCAATAAGAACGAAAGAGATAAGAGTAGGCAGCCAAATATTCTAATTTACAGCACTTACATTGTAGAGAATAATGTTCAAGGTTTTTTTAACACGCATTTTTAAAGGCATGCCAAAGTGTCAGCCATGATGTCTACCTATGCATGCATGGTGTTAGTGCCATCCACGCACGAAGGAAATTCTGAATCAAAGAATAAGAACAGACAATATATATGGATGTTTAAATTTTTTGACTGTGCATTTTTAAAGCCGGGCTAAAGTATTCGAACGTTGCTCTGGGTGGCGAAACGTAGTTTCAATTTTTGTTCCGTCTTCCTCCAAATTTTTGACTTTCTCTCACACATGGGCACTTTATTCCTATCTACTTTTAGCAAAATCTGCAAGGTTGGTCAACTAAGAGGACCAAGGTCGAAAAAATATAAGGAAAAACTTCGCGAGTGTTGTAGGTAATCTTTGGGCCCTACCAGACATGGAACGTTATAAGACGAGTCGGAAAATGAACACAAACGGAAGCCGCTATCAATCGCTAAGTCTCAGCGACCCGGGTTGAAGTTTTTGATGCGAGAGCGGTTACCAAACCGGGTGCTCCCCGGAGATTTTGCCAGTTTAGTGTATAGTACAGCCCGTCTAAATTAGGTGAATTCTACACAGGGCAGGGATTCGCCGACTCTGGCACCGTGCGTAAATGCATTCTGGACGACCTCGGAAAAAAAGAATAATAATAATAGTTAATTAGTTAATTTTAAAAATTAATGAAGAAAAAACCAAAAGAAGTAAGAATAATAATAAAAGAAATCTTTATAGGAAATGGAATGATCAACATTAATTAATTAATTGTCAATTCAAAGCACCTAAGGCACTTAAATTATGATGAGATTAGTCTGATGCTCCGAAGGATTAAACAGTGATAGGAATTTAAAACTTTTCAATTGTTAAATAACTATTTCCTCTAAATTGTAAAACGAAATAATATTTTAATTAAATTTGACAATTTAAAGATAGTTATTTAGAATAATAAGTTTATTTGTTTTAATAAGTTTGAACGCGAAAATAAACCTTGTAATAAAGGTGAATATTACGAATACAACTCAATGTTAGCAGTTAATGGTTAATTTTTTTTTTCTAAATAATTCAATGCTGGCAATATTTTTAAGTCAATCAAAGAATTATCAAAATTTACGTATTATAAATAATATGTACATAAAATCCAATCTTTTAAGCATCTCGGACTACAATTACAAAATGGAATCACTCCCGATTACAAATTACTTGGTAATTCTAATCGCCCTTTTTGGTAGGCATATTACATCCTGCAACTGCATCGCATAAAAATTGCAATCGATTACCTTTTATAATCATGTAATTAACAAGCGTTCATAATTTGCTACCTTTGATAAGTAGTTTCAGTCAAATAAATTCATGGGTTATTTGGACCCTATTATATTTTCCTCAGCCAATTTTCTGATTTGTTTAAACTAAAATTAGTTGGTATTATGATGTGTTCAAAAGTATGAATATATTTCTTTCCCCAATCAGGCAATGATTACATCTTCACATTTCGAAATGATAAAACTCTTCTCATTAAAGTTCTAACTACAGATAATCCGTAATGCCCAAGGCACTCTTAGCCATTTACCATATTACCTCCAATAATTCAATTATTTTTTTACGCTCTTGGCCCGAAAGACGAATATTAATCACAAATGTCTTGCATAACGAAAAACATTTCTCTTCACCTATTGCAAAATCCTTTTATTTTTTTATCCACCAATTGACTCCACGAGTTCTATCCAATTAACGAAAAACGAAATCGAATTCCATCAATTTTCACTTAAAATTGTAATTTTCTTCGAACTTCAAACGCAACGAAAGCCGGGGTATCTTAAAGCGAATTAAAAGAATCCCTAAGTCGCAATCCAATTATTTTCTTTTGAGGTGTTTCAATGACTGCCCTCCAATGGTCTCCTCTCCTGCCGGGATTTAATTGAGAAATACTAACAGCAGTGGATCTTACAAACACGGAATTTTTTTTTTAATAATTTTTACTTAGATAAGCTGGATACAGATGACTTTCAATTTTTAAATTAAAGAATGCCGAAATACACCGTTTTGTAATATTTTTCAAAGTTAAAGTTAAAAATGTGGTTATGTTGTAATTATTCTTTTGATAAATTACGAACGGCCAAAAATTATTGGATACATTTTAAATTTTGTAGTATATTATATAAGTCGACTGAAAAAGATATAAAATATGTTGATATGTATGTCGTTTTAACAGTCCGAGAGACAACAATAAGAAAATGGATCTCATTTAATAACGGATAATGAATTTAGGAAAGATAGTATATGTATTCTAGACTAGACTACAGGTTAAATTTTGTAAATATAACAAGTCACTGAGGTTGATTTCTTAATGTGTTGATTCTTATTGAATTTAAAGATATGCAAGTTGTTTTAAACAGTATCACGTCAAAATAATTTGTTTATTATTATTTAATCAAACCCAAGGTTTGTATAATTAATACGACTAGTTATATAGCTAGTTTATAACCTGAAAACGTTGCTAAATCTTTCGCGTTCTTTATGGGTTTGATTTGAATGGAATCTCATGAGATTATGCAGTCCTTGTTTTAATAACAAGTAAACAAATATTTAGTTGTTCTCTAATTGTATAAAGGTGTAACTAATTTTATTGTTATTTTTGATGGAAGCAAAAAGAAATCCTGTTAAATCAAATTTATATCCTCAATTATTTATTTATGCAAGAGAAAATAAAAACTAGAACAGTAAATTCACAAGAAAACCCAGTTGATTTGATTAAGTTTCGGGTGTAACTGACAATGTAAGTATGTAAGTAGTATTCACATTAGTATTCAAAAATTAATTTTCTCGTGGAAGTTTAATGATCCTGAATGCATTTATAATTGTTGCGTGAATAAATTAAAACAATAACACAATATGTAAATTATAGCTTTTACCTCCTGATTCTTCAAGAAAAAGGAAAGCGCTTTCCATATAGTATAAGTAGGTACACATATTTATACTATTTGTAAGTTTGTATTTGTATGCCGAAACGAACTAAACTTTACCATAGGCTGTGTTTTTGTAAAGTTTTGTACTTATATGAGTACGGAATTACCTAGATTTTATTTATCTAAATTAGAACATATCTTTGTTGAGGGATTTATTAAATCTAAAACATACTTCATATGTATGCATATCTCTTAGAAAGGGTTTAGCAAAAAATTGTTATTTCAACACTTTGCCCACCTACCATGTTACACGAGGAAGTAAGGAGACGCATTAAAATTTTGCTTAAAAATATAGATTCTTTAACCTCTTCAGAAATACTGGCACATTATGTGTACGTTTAGTTCTCTAGAGATTAAAATTATTCAATTTAGAAAAAGTATTAAATTTTGTTACTGAAATTTACACTAAATTATCAATAAAGCCAAAAACTTTGTAGTATAGCAACACGGTTATATTTTATTCTACCAGAAATTCACCGCTTTAAAAATATTTCAAAGTTGCCTCTAATTGTCGCAAGATTCGTTTACTGGATCAGTGCTGGATTAGGCCGGACTAGGCCATGGCCTAGGGCCCCCGACGGGCAGGGGCCCCCACGAAAATCTGATATGAATTTTTTTTTAATGCAATTTTTAATTTCAAGTTAATTTTTTTCTTTTTTTTTTAATTTTAATTTTTTTTTCCAACCAATTTATTTATCATATTAATATGTATTTTTAAACGCAAAATATTAAAAAATGTTTATTCATTTATTCTTTCGATTGTTATTTCATATGATGATTCGAATTTCAATTCGCGCGCTAAAGACCCGAAAAAACTATTTTGATTGTTTTATTGTGTTTACAACCTTTAAATGATATGAATAAGCTGTTTAAATTCTATAAATGCATAAATAAAGAATAATTTTACAATTATTAAAAAAAAGGGGGCCCCAAAATTTGAATGGCCTAGGGCCCCCATTTGGGTTAATCCGACACTGCTGGAAAAATATGTGATAAATAAATTACCAATTGTTTAATATTTAATTAGTTTAGTTATTGTTTTATTTTAGAAACATAATTTGTAAAATTTGGTTATTTATTTTTGTACTAATAGCGCTTTACTGCGCTTGTGTGGAGTTAATTTATTTTTATATCCTAATTGTTTTTAAATTTTGTTTTGCATTATGAATAATAAAAATAATAGAATAAAAAATAAGTAAACATGTAATCAAATACAATTTAGAACCTTTTTTTTCCACCTTACAAAAGTTCGATCCTTTTTAATGAAATCAAATTATAATGATCATGACATACAAGAACTCAAAATACTAATTAAAAACATAATCCTTATTATAAATACAACCCTATATAATGAAGCAGGGTTTGCAAAATTTCGTATTGACCAACAGAGCTACTTTCCAAATTTAACAAGAACTGAAAATATTAATGTCTCATCAGATAATTTCGTTTCTAAAAACACAATGCAGTATAGAGGAAAGGTTTATAAACCCGGATACTACTTAACTAAAAATAATAAACTTTATAAATTAATTGAATTCATAAATTAAGATTTTTTATTTGTTATATTTTCTGTAACAACTCAAGACTCTCTAGCTATTGACAAACATTTTTTTGTTTTGTTGTCGATTCTCCAAAAAAAACACATTGTTGTTGTAAAAAATGTTTTTCATTTCCCTAAAATTCATGTTTACATCGAATTTTCTCCAAAATTCACATAATTAATACACCCCTTTATTATTGTTATCAAATTATAGTATCAAAACAGTCAAATAAATCCTTAATTATCAACAATCGCACAATAGAAATAGTATTAATTTTAACTATAATCTATAGGAGATGCCATTCGCTAAAAAGACATTAAGGGACAAAGAAAAGAGAACCCAATTGATTTTCCTGACTTCTACTTTACTATAGTATGCTAGAACGGAAAATTCGGTAGAGTCTCTTAATAAGCAATGTAATGTTAACTCTATCGAAAGCTTTGAAAATAATTGTGTGAATCGCATCAACTGTGCCACATCTTCCATCGATTTATAGTGAAACTACTGAAAATTGTGACATTAGAGGCACAAAATCTTCCCAAAGAAAACCTATGCAGCTGAAGGCTTAAATTGTCATGGACTAGAAGATTTAACGTACAGCTAACTAGTAAATCCAAAATCTTAGGAATGATTAACATTATGAAAATAGTTCTATAGTTTTTAATCTCATTGCTGGATTCCGATTTATGTATATGTAAGAGTAATATACTCCTATGATACCTTGCATGCATTTAAGACGCAACCCGAGCTAAATGAAAGATACACTTAAGTTTTTCCAAAGATGAGTAAATTTCATTGTCGTAAAAGAGATGCGTCCAATATCAACTGTGGTCGAATAAAATTCAGAATTTTCAGAATCAGGAGGAACAATATTGTTACAGTAAAACGATGCGAAAAATTCACGAAATAAATCACAGTTGGAAAACAAGTCACCTGGTTTGATGTTAATCCTCAGAACTACATATATACAACACTTACTTCTGATTCAGTTGGTCGAAAAACTGTCACAACGAAACCGATAGCTAACAATACAAATTTAGACCCGAATCCCTTAAGCGGCGCTCCAGTAGCAGCTGGAGAATATTAAAGATTCAAAATCAACACGATGCATTCCTAATGTATCACATCGAGATAATATTAGTTATTGGGGTAGTGCTTTTATTATGACAGTAACAATTATATTACTTGGATATCAAAGAAACTATAAAACAAATGAAAAATAAAAGAGACTACAATTTCAACATTCCTTGACTGATGTTGGACGCTTTCGACGTAATGGACATAATCTACTGAGTTTTTTCGGTAATGTGGAAGAAAACAGTCATATCTCCAACAGGTTAAGAATCCAGAGAGATGCGAAGACTACAGAACAGTTAAAATGTTACCAATTTTTGAGAAATTGTTGGAAAAGATTGTGAACAAGCAGTTCATACGACATAAAGAAGAAAATTATATCATTATTGAAAATTAATCTGGCTACAAACGCAACATTCATGTGAAACAACTATAAATATGGTATTAGCTTTGTGGAAGAATTGGTTGTAAGGAATAAAACAATATGTGTGTTTCTGGAAGAAACTGCTAGAGACGCTTGAGATTTACGAAGTTAGATGAAAGGAGCAGGTCTGATTTGAGACTTTTCTCACTAACAGAAACCACAAGATAAGAATTGGTCAAACCATGTTAGACCTTACCATTGAGGACCTAGAAGTCCCTCAAGGATCAATTTTGGATCCTCTTTTTTTGGTCGTATATATTAATGGTGAGGGCACTGCTATAAGGTAAAGCATTTTAAATTTTCCAAAGTTAAAGCTCAACACTCAAGAAATAAAATTGATATTCGTAAACAGCGTGTAGAAATTAGGAATATCTGTAGAAAGGGAAATGGATCGAGATACCAAATGATTTCGAATATTTGAAAATTCTAAGGCTCACATAGGCAGCACAACGGCCAAGAAGGGGTAGAAAATATATTTTTTAGGAGGATTCGAGGTAATATAACAACAATCAGAGCAGTTAATATATACAACACGATTGTGAAACCACACACCAACACACACCACCACAACTCTATACTGGTTGTTTGTAACGGAAAATGATATGAAAACTGCAACTTCTTCAAAACAAGGAAGTTGCTTTAGATTGCCATATTTCAGAAATGTCGTTGCAAAAGCTTGTTTTTTTAGAATATTGCAGAAATTTAATGAATTACCATTATATATTAAGACCGAAACTTGTGTTAGAATAATAAGAAAATTGTTCGGTACTTCACAGAAATTTTTGTATGACTAATCATTTGTAAAATTGCCATGAATATATAATATTAATAAACTATTATTACAGCAGTAAGTTATACTTCCTGCTGAAGAAGTTATAGTGATCCTACTCGTAATTTTATGTATGTATCTTTCCTGAGATACTTTATAATAGTACAACAACCTGCTGTTCTAGTACACAAAAGTAAAGTAAAGAAATTAATCAGCACGTAAAATCTTGGGGTAAAATTAAGAGTTTCCTGAGTAGCAATTTCGGTGACAAAAAATCAGCGTATCAATTATTCGACGAGTTGAAAGGGGTAACGTTTAAAAATAATGATTAACATTTTTATAATTAAATCAAAAATGTACTTAGAGAATTCAACATTAAGACCGTATGCGAAAATATTGACCAAGACCCTTCGTTAATACTACAAGCAAATATTAATTCGGCTTTGCATATCTTCAAAAGTGCATAAAATACGGGAACCAATTAAGTCAGCCCTGTATTGCAGAGCTCCTACCTATCTAGGAATGGCGATGAATTTTTTATATGAATCCGGACATGCATTTTATAACCCTTTCGCCCCAAATAAAAGAAATCCTAACGCCACCGGACGGTGAGAAACTCAAAAGAAACTCAAATTATCCAAGAGTAAGTTGGAATCAAAATCAAAATCATAATAGTAAAAGCAACCCGGATAGTACACCAAACCAGAGTAATAATTCACCACCTACCGGAAGTAGAAATTCTTCCAGACCGACATATACAAAAGAAATAGGATATAAGCAAAAGTCCTATAATGCTTCCTAATCGAAAAATTAGTGAAGAAATATTCCGAGATATTCTACCAAGAAAATTCCGTCCTCATCTTTACTAACGCGATTAAACATAAGATTAGCGCTATTAATATCGTAACTATTCAAAGTAAAACGTACCACTACCCCTATGTACAAGGTCTGTTCAAAAAGTATCGCGAATTTTGAGTTTACGCAGGCTATGTATATTCAATTTTCTATTTTTTTTGTGGCGTTATGTTGGTACTCATGTCCCTCACTTATGCTGACAAACTCGGCTATTTTGAATGTTCAGTTATTTTTTGACAGCTATTTTGCTTGGACTTGTTTTGGCTCGTCTTCGTTTTTCGCCTATTCCAAAATATGGATCAAAGAATCTGCATCTGCAATTTTGGTTTCCATAACTATAAACCCATAATTCGTCACCAGTTATGACCCGCCGGACCAAATTTGGGTCGTCGTTGGGTAGATGAACAGGCAGCGAACATGCCCCCACAACACCATTTCAACCCTTCAGCTTATATACAATTAACAGAAACAGATAATCTTAGAAATAGTCACCGTGGGATGGAGGAAGTATAACGAGAACTGAAACTCAAAATATAGCGTCCTTAAAGCCCAATGAAATAATTCTACGTACGTATTCTACACTTTAAAATATCAATTGTTTCTAATCATTATAGATAAATTTAGTAAATTTGCTATCAAAATAAATAATCGCAATTGGACTGAACTTAAGAGAGCCCTCCTGCAATAATTCAGTTAACATGATGACGTAGAGAAAATGGTAGTAGACAACGAATTGGAATTCAAAGCACATTTTGTTCGTGAGTTTCTCAATAATAGGAATATTAAAATGCATTATACATCCAGTAGTAACCACGCTTTGAACTAAGATATCAAAATACTACAAAACTCAATAAGGAACACCTCCGAAATTTAAGACACGATAATAGTAATAACACCGACACGGTTGAAGAGAAAATTCTTAAGGTAATAGGATTTTATAATAATACACTACACAGTACCACTAACAAGAAACCGATAAATTTCGTTGATGGGCAAATAAGCAAAACAAAAGGACAGAATAAAAAAAAATAATAAGGACAGAATAGACGTAACCCTATAGTCACGCCTTAATTTTATCAAAGAAATCAGAAGCGGCAAAAATCCTGCCAAATATCGGAAAATTAACACCGAAAAGATCGATGAAGATCACGTAACGTACACAAAAAACCAGTTGAAATACTATAAAGCCCAAAAATTTCAAGATAAACGAAACCCTAAAGTTAATTCCGAAAATCGACATACCTAGTTTACCACGAATCTAATGTAAAAGTACCGCATACTCATATATAAATATTAATAAATGTAATAAAAACCATAAATGCATAATAAGTGCATATATAAAATGAATAGTAGTAAATATCCTAAACGTACAGTAATAATAATCAACAAAGTAATAATAACAACATAATAACATGTAAATAACTCAACAATGTCATATATCTAGCACATAAACGGTGAACTGAATGGATTTGAGCACTAGTCTTCAATTACTAGGCTAAACTGTTAATTTTGACAATGTTCTACACGGAATCTCAAGAAATCCAACAATAGAAATACTGGGTATACTACGCTAAAACTCGAAGCCGTGAAAGTCATCCAGTTCTACAGTAAAGTGCTACACATAATAAATATAACCGAATTCGAGATAACAAAAGATCACATTAGAAATGATATCGTAACTCTTGAATCAAATCCGAATTAATAGAAGCAATGTATAATACAGTAAATAATAGCCGTATGCTCTTAGAAGCGAAAATAAAAGACATAAAACCTCACTTTAAAGCGAAAATGCGACTGGCCAATATTTTGGGTACGGGCTTAAAATATGTAATGGAAACCATGAACTACAAAGATGAAATCGAAATTAAGGAAAAATTAGGTAAACTTTTAAAAACAAACTTTTAAACAAACAAATATTAATAAACAAAGAAATTTTCAACCAAATTCAAAATATAAATTCCCATATCAAAAACAAACAAAAATCAATAGTAAAATACTTTAATAACTATAATCAAGACCTATCACAAACAACCCTAGAAAACGAAATACAACTTATAAAATGCATTTATAATATTGACCACGACCTAATCCTCCTTAGAAACCATGCCGATGATCAGGTAAAGTTTCGAATAAACTCAGCTTGTTATCTAAAAACGTTTTAACCGATAAAGAACTAGAACTGGTTTCCGATATGGAAAGTTACAGAAATATTAGAGTTCCAGTCAGATTTTACAAAGATAGTAATAGCAATAGTCCTCCTAATTCCGAAATTTTCAAACTCAAATTACATAAAAATACTTCTACAAACAAATCACTGCTCTTAAAACAAAATGTAATATTAGCCGATGAATGGATCGATGCTTTTGAGTTTAAACACAATCTAAGAAAAGTTTGGTCCCTATCGCAGATAATTGTGTCAAAAACATACTAAATTGAAAAGACAAAAAAAAATATGTATATAGAGGAAGTTAAGAAAATTAACCAAGGACGAGAAAGTAATTTTGAAAATAGAATTAGAAGAATTGTTCTTAAAACATGTAAACAATAGAGAATTGATAGAAGAAGATTGTCAAATAAACTGCGATAAGCCAGAACCGGATGGAAAGAAACTACAGTAGGAGCCATCAAATCAAGCATTAGTGAAACCATCATTATTAGCATTAATATTGTACAATGTCGTAGGAGCCTCGATCTAACGGTGTGGGTGAACTGGACACCCGTAGCCTAAAATCTATAATCTGATTTCCTCATTAAAATTTGATATAAACTTAAATTTCACAATTCCGAACATCGAACTTTAGTCACAATTACCGACACACACAATTAATATTGAAAATTGTGTATAATATTCAGGTATGGCAAAATAAAGTGAACATATTAACATTTTAATTTTAATATGGAAAGTGAAAGTGTTTAATTTCAATTTTTTTTCCTGCCCATTTTTGGTTTTTTTTTTTTTTGACACGATATACGAATATCATAAATGTACCTCAGTCACTTCAATAATTCGCCATATGTGTATTGAAAATATTTGAAGGTTATTTCTTATGATCAAAATTCAACATTGCTGGGTGCTCTTCAGATTTCTGTCATGCTTCAACTTTCATGAATTCTGCCTAGTACACGTATTTAAATAATATTACCAAATTGTATACAGAACACTTCTTTTTGTATTCTCGAAGCAGGAAATTAATTTGTACTTAGCTGCAATTAATTCAGTAAAATTTCGAGTTTCTTAGATATGGTGTACTAATTTCACTTTAGTCATAAGCCCAAAATCTTCCTACTTAATTAAAACTGGTACACAATTATCAATTCCAGGCACTCTTTCAAATTAATTTAAACTTAATTAAATTACCTTCAATTAACTCTTTCAAAGAAATAAAACTACAACTTCTTACAAAAAAACTTTATTTCTTATTGAAAATAAAAAAAAACGTACTCATCATTTTACATAAAATGTTGTTCCAATTAAATTAACTTAGGTACTAATATATTTTTCTAAATTCCTTCTCCTTGTATAATGTTATTACAATAAATAATATTACCAGAAAAAAGAAACAATTCCATTGGTGAACAACTTCAATGTGTTTTTTCAAGTACGTCGCAGAATTTTTCTATAGTATTTATTTTTTTCATATATTATGAAAGTTATTAAATCAGTTGCCGCTTTCAAGAAAATATCATTTAAAAGTCTAAAAGTCCATATTTAGGCTTTTTAAAAAATTATTAAATTATATAAGTTAACGAAGGCCTGATTCCTAGTCTAAAAAAATGAAATGCAACATATCTCTATAGCTGGCTTTTCGCATTTTAGCGAACAAATTTTACACCCTTGTCCTATTCTTTATTCGCAGTCTCTTATATGAAATAATCGGTATATGGATAAAAGTTAAATTCACAGAGTTTTTCAAATGATTTGAGGATTTTTGTATTTTATACATATTCGTATAACAGCCTAATAGCTAACTATTATTTGAGCAAAACTTTATAAGCTGCTGGATGAACAATTGATTCGCTTATTGTAGTATAAGTCCAAAATGTCACACGGTAGATTTTTCATCTTTCTTTTAAGGTAAATTTTGAAAAGCATTATCCTTGAAACAAGAACGAATATTCCCAAAAAACAAAACACATTTAACTCAAATGCTGTGCAAATGCAACCACTATCCCGAAAACGATATATATATATAACTGAAGAAGAAATAAAATAAAAAATCTTAAAAAAAGTGGCAAAGCATACACGAACAGAGAAAAATATGAAGCCTCCATGTCCTTCTACGCCGGTGCAAATATGCCTTAAATATTAGCGAGCATGCAAGAAAGCATATTTTTGATCAGTACTGGAATCTCACAGATATTATTATTAACACATAGCGGAGTGCAGAAGAAACTCAGAGACGGAGAGTTTGCCGAATGTTGTTTCTAGCACTCTATCAATCAGTCATCAAATGGTCAAAACTTTTGCGAGGAAAGGTCAAAACAAATGCCAAGTTTTACATGAAATCGATAATCCAGGGAAATCTGCTCAAAGATATCGTCCACAGGAATCAATCAAGCAATATGTAAGAGATCACGTCAATAGCATCCAACGAGTTGAATCTCATTATTGCAGTGAACGCTCTGCAAGACAATATTTGCCCTCTGGCTTAAATGAATCGAAAATTTATGCACTTCAACAAAATTATTGCTCGGAAAATAATGTTAAAAAAAAATTGTCTATGTATCGTCAGATATTTCTTAAAGAATTTAACTTGTCTTTCCACATTCCTAAAAGAGAAAAAAGAAGACTTCCAAACTCAAATTGACGAGCACCTCAGACAAAAGGAATTAACCAGAGAAAAGAATCAGCACGACAAAAATAATACACAACAAAGCACAGAAGGTTACTGCGTAGTTACCTTTGACCTCCAAAAGGCTTTACAAACGAAACTTATTAACGTATAACCTTATTGTACGAGTATAGGTATGTCATAGCAAGACGAGACGATTATTGCTACATGTGACGAAAAGGAATATCATATCTCGAGGAGCCTGTGAAATTGGTAGTTACGTTCTATATTTATTAAAACTAAGGCGGATAATAGTGTTACAAGCTTCAGGATCTACTCCGACAATTGCAGTAGGCAGAAACGCAATAGGTAAATGCTTTGTAATATGCGTCATATAGAGTGAAGATCACGTATAACTTCTTGGAAGCTGACTACACACAACATGAAAGAGACTTCATGCATAGTGTGATCGAAAGGACTGCAATAACTATCCCTATATATTGTCCAGCGCAGGTACCACACTCCTCGAGTGGCGAAAACTAGGGAAGTTCTGAATAGTTTGAAAGTGTATAATTTAGCATCGTTAAGAACCCTTCCAGTGGTAATTTCGAAAGCAAAATTTGATGACTTAATGCAATTGTGTTGCAACAAAATTATACCCGTAACGTACTATTGCTTTTATTCAAGCCTGAAATATCTCCCCAGCACTGCAACTTCCCGCCATTCAGATACGAACGACGACCACGCATAGATTTACTTATAAAGTGTAATAATTTTATATTTTTGTTTTGCTGTATTGAAATGAAGCATTAGCATTATTTCTATTTAAAAATAAAGATTTTTTTGTTTCCGTTTTAAAAAAGTATTATTTGTCGTAAAAAAAATTGTTATTTGTCTGTAAACAAAATCTTTTTTTAACTAAAGGAAAAGAACGTTTGTTGCTAAAAACCCAAACTTCTTTTATTTTTTTTTATTCTAAATACTATGTTTATAATACAGAGTCTTATTAAAAATACAAAATTAGAAAAAATTCTAAAAGCAAAAAAAACCAATGTCAATTTTCAGCACTTAGGATCTTTTAGATTTTCAAATTTAAATTGTCGCAATATTTTAAATATTTCTAAAAGTTGTCAATAACACAAATTATAAAATAATTTCTTGTCTTTTAAAATTGTGCCTTTTATATTCAAGAATAATTAATCTATCTATGTAGATAATGGTTTTAGAATAGCGGAGATTATAATGTTTCAAATGGTTCTCTTTTTAATTTCAGAAAATATTACATAGAATCCTCCTGATCTTAGGTACCGGTATATGCTTATAATGCTGGCATGAAAAGGTCCGTGTAAAATAACGAAAAAATAAAAAAATAAAGCTGTCTGTTAACCGTCGCTATTACTACCCAGAGAATTTTTAACTAAACATGGAAAGACTATAAGCCAGATTGAGAGTACAATTTCTCCTAATGTCTTCAAATTGACTGTGCTAGTAGTGCTGGTACCACTACAGGCGTAAAAATTGAAAAATAATCGAAGCTTGATACCCCAAAGATCATGAATTACTAGATGGGACACTCGTGACGTATTCCCTTATCTTTTTTCGACCTTGATCCCCTTAGTCCACCGACCTTGCAGATTTTGCTGAAAGTGGATAGTAATAAAGGGCGCACGCGTGAGAGAAAGACAAAAATTTAGGGGGAGGTGGAACGGAAATTAAAATCACGTTTCACCACCCAACAGCGCACACGTTCGAATACGTTTGGCTCGCCTTTAAAAATGCACAGTGAAAAAATGTAAGCAGCCGCATCCGTATACATGCTCTGAGTGTGCTACTTGCCTGTTCCCCATTCTCAATTCAGGATTTCCCTATGCTGGAAGATTGCCTTGGGGACGGCACTAACACCATACATGCAGAGGCACACAGCGAGCCCGACAGATTGGCCCGCCTTTAAAAATGCATGGTAAAAAAACGCTGCATTTTATTGCCTACACTGTAAGTGCTGTAAATGAGAATTTTTGGCTGCCTATTCTTATCTCTTTCGTTCTTATTGGAATTTAGATAAGGCATAGAAATCAGTAGTTCTTTGCTACTTTCTCTAATGGAAAAATTTACCCCAGGCAGTTTTAGAAATTGCATATGGGTTAGAGCTTTAAGCTTGTATAGAGAGTGTCCCATCTAGTAATTCATGATCTTTGTTGATACCCCTCCGGATATTGACTTGATCAATAGGCTATCTTGGTTTTGGAGGATGCAAGTAAACCGTGAACAAAGATTGAAAAATATGACCATTTTCTCAATTTCGTTCTTTTCGTCCTTTTAATGAGAATTAATGATATATAACAACTGTGTTGCAATTCCATCACATCATTTGCCTAAATATTGATTTCCAAAGCGGAACTTTCGTATTGTTCAGATAACCCTCCACAGAGCATTTTATTTTGCAAATTAGCTGTTCTGTCAGTTAATTCAACTGATATAAATAACAGTCAATAGTTTATAATGACATTTTAAATAATTTTTATAATTTTTTCTCGAAACAATAGTTTCATATGCTAGAAACTTGCACATTTTCTAATTACCATGGAATCAGTACAGATTTCATTCGACAGTTCTACAATTTTTTTTATCCAGCATGTCTGTAGCACCTTATTGCTGTTATTTTCAACTAGCTACTTCAGCATGTAGGCTTACGTACAGGGATTTACACGGTACAGCCGTTCCGTATTAGCTGATATTTCTACATATGTTATTTCCCAAATCAGTAACAGCTGGCCCATTAAGAGTTTTTAACCCTATTATTTTTTAATACAATAATAAACCGAACTTTCCAAAATTCACGATTATTCACTTTTATACGGGTGAACATTACAAAAAAAGCAAACTACTACTTTCTTTATTGTAGTAAAATAATTGATGGCCGAACTATTATAAATTTGAATAGTTTATATATTGTAAAAAAATAATTCAATTTCGACATAAAAATTGCTATATTTCAAAGATAAGCTAACATTAACACTTTGTATTTAAAAATACCCTTTGGCTTAGTATATTTACTATTTAATACAGAAACGCTTTGTATTTCCTGCATTACAACGAATAAAACCTCTAAGTATCAATAATTTTTAATTATTGCTCTTAAGAGAAAGAATTAGTGCATATAGAGAAGCAGGACCTTCTTATCGATAAATTTCCAAAAAAAAACAGCTCAATCTCTATAGGTAATCGATAACTTAAAAATCTAGTAAAAACTATGGAAATGGAGGTTTAACCAAAAACAAAAAATTAGTGATCGTCAGAAACCGAAGACTAACTTTAACAACAGCTCATAAATTAGCAGCATTCGAGTGTGCCAGGAAATATATTAACTGGACGACTGAATGGAAAGAAGTTATATTCAGTGACGAGAAGAAATTTTATTTAGGCGGCCCAGAAGGCTACCACCCCTTTTGGCACAATTTGCGAAAGAAGCCGTAAAAATTAATAGAAAAAATAACATGACTTCCGAAAACATTCAATTCCGTCTTGTACATAGATATGCTGCACATTCTAATTGACATGGCAGATGAGTTTTATGAGGACCGTTTTGTTTTTCAGCGAAATAATGTGTCAGTTCATTCAGCGAAGTCAGTGAAATAATGGTTTGTCGCTAAGGATATTAACATTGTGGATATGCCGACCCGTAGTCCTGATTTAAACCCCATAGAATGGAGGGTATTTTAGCGATGAAAGTTTATTCATGTGGGAGACAATTTAATAATATTAAGGAGATGAAATTAGTAAGGCTTAGGCAACAATACCAATGACAGATCTTCAAAATGTAATATCTTCAATGCCGAATAGACTTTTTGAAGTTGTGCGGCAAATGGAGGAAAGAAATGTTATTAAAATTTTATTATTTTGAATGAATATAAAAAAAATCGTTATTGTTATTAACAGAATTTCCCTAAAAACTGATTAGTTTTTCAAAAAAATACAGAAAACTTATAGCGTAATAAGCTTAAGTAAGTCCAAAATCCAACAGATTCGTGAAGATTAGGATAGACATTACCCGAAACCAATTTATGAAAATTGAAAGGCTCCGATAATGGCGCAGTGTAGCGTCCATAATCGATGACATTTAATTAAGGTAATCATGAAAAAAACGAGATAAAATCACATACTCACCAAACCCATCACAAAGACTACAGTATGGGAGAAGATCAATATCCACTCGGGTGTAGTTGGATAAATGTAGTCATACAGCATTCCGGCGTATTCGTCGTATGTCAAGTTACAATAGATAGGATCACCCACACAAGTCACCGTGTGGTTTACTCTGCAGTTCCGTTCATCGTCCAGGATACAATCTGCACTGTCGTCCGGTGTTGGATTCATTGCATCCACAGCAACAATACTTCCTGTGCTGATGTTGATGTTGATGTTGGGACTTGTGCTGCTGTTGAAAATTGTGTTGTAGTTGCTTTCGGTATAGGATCCATTTTGGGTACTTAAACTGTCACTTTGAAGTTTCCCCTCCTGCTCCTTAGGACGCAGATTGATCCAAGTCAGAGGTTCATACGAACTAATAAGCTCAGACCATCTTACCTTGAAGTGGCCCAGTTCCTTGCTATTAATTGAAGCAAATGAGTACAAGTTGTCAGCCTTTGCGGGTTCCCAGTAACCGAAATGCTCCCGCGAAGCTTGTACTGAGTTGATAGAAGACCACCCAGTGACGTGGAACATACAAATCTACGAAATTTAAATTAACAATAATTACCTGGGATAAATACAATAAGTGAAATAGTACGAAAAAAGGCGGCTTCAAATTGTTTATACATATCATAAAGTCAATATGATGAAAAAGTTGAAAACACTGAATATGTTCGATCAATATAGACGTCAGCGTTAGGGTATATTTTTAGATTTTTATTAATACTACTTCAAAAGATATAGGGGTAGAACATCGAGCAATATTCCTCTCTTGAAAAATTTGTTCTAACAACATATTTAATTTAATGAATCACAGTTATAGCTCTATACTGTTAATTTAATCAGTTGCCATTTGATGGTAGTTGAGAACAAAAAATAACTGCCTTATGTAAAATAGCATTATTTGCAATACCGTGAAAATGTTCCTTTTTACAATTTACATAATGGGACGTGCTCGAAGTTTATATTTTATGTTTCATTTTTCAAAAGTTAGTATGAATAAATTATTTTGAATTAAAAAAAACTATGCTCCGAATGAAGAGAATTTGATTTATAAGAAAAAAAAATATTTACGTTAAAAAAATAAATTTTAATTTTTAGTACACTTGATCTATTATGCTTACATAAGTTAATTGAAGTTAATCGTATACCTGTATTATCACAATGATCGAAATTGAATTCTGTGTGACCACCTTGGTTAGTTTCATTTTCTCTTAAAAGTTCAATTCGCCCGCTATCTAGCTGGCTTAGATTCGCTGACTCAATAGCTCCAATTAATACGCCCACATAATTTTCCTAGTGGTCTGAAATAGAAGCTAATCGAAATTTTCTTTTGCTAATTAAGTACGATGGATTTAAGTCCTAAGGCCAAAGTTGTCCATGGTCTCCAGGTTATCTGAGCAGGGATCGCTCTTTCACGGTATTTCGACCTTACCTTGTTTCATTATTGGGTTGATATCTTCCTAGAAACAAGAAAAAATTCAATTAACGACCCATATGCAGGAGATATATTTCAATCTTTCAAAGATAATAAAATTCATATCGAAAATAGTATTTTTTATCCTGGGATACAACACCTAACGGCAGCAACTAACAAACAAATCAATATATTATTTTTGTACTTAAAATTAATAATGAATAATGGGTAGTCGCAATTTCTCAAGTTTGGGCAAGTTTAAGCGACTTAAGATAAAGTGGGATTTGTCTGTGGTAGCCATGTCAAAATCTGTTCCAGAAATAATTCTGCCGTGGATGCCTGCCCAAAATATTTAATCCCTGAAGTAAATTATAAGGGTTTTCAAAGGATTACGAGCCAGTGAACTTTAGAGAGATTTACACATTTCGGCACAATTCATGTATATTTTATATAGTTTTCGTTTTACAAAACTGAACCGAATTCAGAAAAAGATCTAAGCAGAAAAAATACACAAATTTTTATATCTATTCTATACTAACGTTGTAAAGCTTTTGTGTTTGTTTGTTGCGCTTTCACGCAGAAAGCACACGTATTAAGAAAAAGTTTTTTAGACGTGTTTCACATGGCCTCCTGAGTGATATAATCTATGTGTGGTAAGAAGGGATAGTGGAAAAGAAGAGACGAATAGGAGCAGATAAGCAGAGGTTTTTATGGCAAATACAATGGAACTAGCTTATAATAACATTAAATTAAAACGAAAATGCAATTAGAATACTATGTATACATGTACATATATGACTTCATAGAAGTATTGATGATGAAGAACAAAAGGGTCTTTAAACCAAGCTTTTTCAAACAATATTATACTCATTCAAAAATGAAAATACAAACATTTCTGAATTATTAAATATCCTACATTTGGAAGAAATAAGGCAAAGTAAGGCAAAACTAATCAGAAAAAAAAAATTTGTTCTCCTATTTTTTTATTATTGGTTATTTAAACAGAGCAAGTAAATGAAAGTCATCTACTATGTAGTTTTATATATAAGGTCTACCAAATTCGAGTTATCCAAAATATTTTACATAAATACACCACAGTTTTGCAAACGAAAGCAAAATTTGAGATACGAGCTCAAAACCGAGACCAAAACTTGACAGATGAAGACAAGACTAACTCCATAGTTGCAAAACCTAGACCAAAACTTGGCAAACGATCAAATTCCGAGATTATTAAATGTCTTGAACTCTTTGGATTAAAGATAAGAACTGTTCATCATCTGATTAAGAAACTGAAAAGTGGTGAAACTCTGGACAGAAAATCTGGGACAGGAAGTTAAGATGTCACCATCGAAAAAAAAAATTTCTTCTTAATCGATTAATCGATGTCTGCGAAAATAAAGAAGTTTTAAATCGACAAATTGCGAGCAGATTCAATTTTTCAAGAAATTATGTGCAAAAAATCATGAAAGAGAACAAAATAGGAATAAACGCCAACCCAGGAAGAACGACAACGAGGGCGAACTGCCGTTCTTCGTGCAAACAAACTCGCTCCTAGTTTAAAAAAAAAAACACGTGCTTTTAGATGTTGAGAGTTATTTCACTCCTGAAAATTCGGAGATAAAGTTCTTGAAAGCTTCCCAAAAGATGAATGCACCAGAAGAAGATACAAGTATTATCGAAAATCAAAATTTCCTAAAAAACTTTGTGTGTGGGTCGCGATTTCGAAGCGCGGCAGTTCGAAGCCGTTCTATTTTCCCGGCAACTGCATTCTTAATGGCGAAACTTATCTGACAAACTGCATAATAGAACGTCTCATGCATTTCATTGCTGAATCCTCCAAATATCCCTTAAATTCGTGTAATTGAGAGTTTTTGGGCTCATCTTAAATCGAATGTTTTCCGTACGCCATGAACTTCCCGTATTTGAAGAAGCGGATATTATCAGAAATTCAGAAATTTGACGAAAATTATTACACCAACTTTTTCAAACACTTAGACGATAAACTTAAGACTGCAAACTTGCGTGGACCTTGAGTGATCAATAAACTTTAAATTTCATTTATCAAATTAGTTAGTTAAGCCTTATCAATTCTTCTGTGACTTCCATTTTTTTTCAAACACATAATTTTGAATACGACAAGCAGTGTATTTTGACTTGGCCCTTTATATTAGAGCAGTACTTTTTTGAAACGACCAACGATCAAATCGCGAACTGTAAGTGGGCTTATTTCTAACATAAAATAACTAAATTTAAAATACTTAAAATGCTCTGTTTCTTATGTCACAAAAAATTTAACGTTATTAATATTTACATACTTCATTTAAAAGCGCTTAGTCATTCTAAACTTAAATGTACTGATTATAGTCAGAATTTTCAGTCAATTTGCACATTAAAAAGATACATATTGCAGCAACACAACACTTCAAACAAATTTAATGAAAATAGCAATTTATGTAACGAAAACACATGTGAAAACAATATTAAAAGTAACAATAAAGGTTCAGATTGTATGAAAATTCCTTCAAATAAAAATATTGATCCGACTAAAAGCTCTGTACAAACTGTAGAATGTATCAAATCTAATTTTATTCAATTTGGTTTAATTTTATTCGGACACACACAGTTGAAGTTATAACCCACTCGGTTCGAAAAGTGGTGCTCACAAAATATCTGTATCTGCTCTACCCAATTTTGCCTCATGATATTTTTTCAAAATTAGAAAATATTTTAATTTTCTCTTTGATAAAAGCTTTAAGTTATAGACATAAACAATATAAAGGAAAGAATCGTTTTAGTCTTGGCAGTCATTGTAGGAGATAACTTAGTTTTAGGATATACAGTATTTTTCTGCTAATTTTTTGCAAATTCGGCAGAGAAAATAAACAAATAATTCGAAACCAAATTGAAGAAAACCAGACTAAGCTAAGAACTTATGAAAATTATTTACAGGACTTTAAAAAAAATTTTGTTTGTGTTTCAGGTGTTAATAAAATGTTCGCTTTTTATCAGCCTCGTTTAATCCTATAGATGGTACTTCGCCCGATATTATGCACGATTTGTTTGAGGGAATTCACCATGCTGAGACTTCCTCAAAACAAAATATTTTGATTTAAAAAATGTTAATAATATTAAAACGCGATTCAATTATTGCCACATTGATAAAGAAAATTTATCTGTTGTGTTGTGTTTTCTTCATTACTTACCTTTTACTTCATTTCATCATAATTCATTAGAAGAGTTTAAAAAAATTATAAAAGAGCACAATTTAAATTACTGTAGATAATTGTTCGTTTGCTACCAAAACATCATTTCACTATTCATTACACAGAAATAAAAAAAAAATTAAGACCGCTTCGACAATTGTGGACCATACGCTTTGAAGCTAAACATAAAGAGATAAATCTTCACAAATTAGGAACCCTTTGCTTGTTTATTTACCTTTTTATTTTTAAGCGGATATGCAAGTTTAAATATTGAACGTTTCTTCCTATATTCAAATACAGTGTTACCTATGTAAATTGCTTAATGTTGCTTAACAACCAAACCAAAAGAAGAACGTTTTAATTTAGATGAAAATCATGAAAATACATCACTTACGAATTGAATATGACATTAGAAATGTAAATTGAACTAATTATTTTTTTATTTTACCTTTATATGTCCATCTATAAAATCTGTTTATTTATCATCTATCAATTTTATTGAAAGGTTCTGCACCAATGGTATGACAATTTTGTTGGGTCTAAAATCTAGATTTGTTTAAAATTTTAGCATTCTAAATTTTCTAAATCCAAAAACGGCGATTTATTTGCATTAAAAGATTGAAGCAATGAACACAGCATAGTATGTTTCATATTTCTGAACAGCCAAAGAACCAAGACATGTCTATGTACCATAGATGAAACGATGATGTTTCATCAATTTTATTTATATTTATATTTTTAATTTTTTTTATAAATACAAGGAATTTCAAAATAAATGGAAAATATTTTGGATAGTGATTATACAGGTCAAGACTCATAGGAAATTCTATTATTTTATATAGCGCGCCACGTGCCGTCAGTCCCAAACATATTTCCCATTTATTCCGGAACACCCTGTGTGGCAATTTATAGATACAAATATTTCATCTACTTTGAGATACATCATCACCTGCTTTCAAATGAACCTACTTTGCCTATTTGTTTAGATATTTTGCCACTTTCATGAAAAAGTTTTCTTCTAATTGAATCCTAGATTAATATCTAATCTTGTAGTTATTTGCTCTAGTTAGGAATAGTCATTCCACCTAATCTTAAGCTTAGGCAATTTAATAGTAGAAACTTTCTCCACAAAAGAAGTTGATCCATATTTGATAGTTTTATAGGCCTCTCCATTTTTCGAATTTTAACAATTATTTATATAGTCGTGCCATAAATTCTCTCACAACTTTAAAGAAGCATAAAATCTAAACAATAAAAGATAATATGTTTATTCCAACGAAATTTATTTTAATAAGATATTGTTAATTAATTGATAAAAGCTTTACTCGAAATGACCTAGGTAGGTGACTAGGTATATAAGGATTACCTAAAGTTTCTAGAAGATTGAAAAACATACATTGTTTAAGGTAGTTTTTAAGTGAATGGGCAATTGTTTTCTTCTTTGTTTGTACCTAGTCTTGCCATAAATTCTGTCACACAATTTCTAATGCGCGCTTTCTCAGAAATTAGCCCGGAATTGTACCGTTATGTTGCACTTTGTAACAAATGAACTGTACGGCGTAATATTCCGATCAGTTTGGTGATAGTCTTTGACTCGTAATCATTGAGTGGGGAATAAAAGAAAATTGTATCGCTGTAATAGCACTCCATAAGTGTGGAAAAAATGCTTCTGAAATTTTGAATTTGTTGAAACCGCTAAAAATAACAAAGAGATTCATTTATCGTGCCATAGAACGATTTAATGAAACCTTAGGCATAGATGATAGAGCAAGGACCGGTCGTCCACGTACCGTTAGAACAGTCAGTGCCATCAAAACTGTCCGAGAGCGCATCCGTAGAAATCCACTGCACAAACAAAAAAATTTGTCGAGGGAGTTGGAAATCTCCACAAGATCGATGAGTAGACTCATTCGAGATGATCTTCATATGAAGGCTTATGGTCGGTCAACAGCCCACATGTTGACTCCACGGTTAAAGGAAATAAGATTGGAAAGATGCAAGAGTCTCTTGCTTTGGCACGCACCCAATGGTCATGAGAACATCCTCTTTACCGACGAAAAAATTTTTACTGTGGAGCAAGTTTTTAATAAACAAAATGATAAGGTTTATACAACATCATCAGAAGAAGCTAAAAAAACGCTTCCCAGGGTGCAACGAGGCCATCATCCAGCTTCTGTAATGGTTTGGCGGGGTGTATCCGATAAAGGTGTCATAACACTCCATTTTTGCGAAAAAGGTGTCAAAACCGGTGCGGCGGTTTATCAAACCAACGTGCTGGAAGGTGTTGTGAAACCTTTATCGCAAACTCTCTTCGGTGGACAACATTGGGTCTTCCAGCAAGACTCTGCTCCTGCTCACAAAGCAAAACGCACACAGGAGTGGCTTCGCAACAACATTCCTGATTTTACTGCACAAGAAGATTGGCCATCCGGGAGCCCAGATTTAAATCCGCTGAATTATGCATTATGGACAGAGTTAGAGAACAAGGCCTGTAGAACTCCCCACCGCAATTTGGACAGTCTGAAAAAATTGTTGGTGAAAGCAGCAAATGAAATGTCGTTGAATATCGTGCGTGCCGCTATAGACCAGTAGCCACAACGTTTAAAAGCTTGTATAAAAGCTAAAGGAGGTCATTTCGAGTAAAGCTTTTATTAATTAATTAACAATATCTTATTAAAATAAATTTCGTTGGAATAAACATATTATCTTTTATTGTTTAGATTTTATGCTTCTTTAAAGTTGTGACAGAATTTATGGCACGACTAGGTATACATGTAAAAATATGCATAATAAAATGGGACCTCGGGTGGCATAGTAAACTGAGCGGTTTGGCTGTGATGTAAGTATACCATTTCGAAGTGGTGGGTTCGATTCCCTTATGAAAACCCTGATTGAAAATGGTAAAAAAAAAAATTAATAAAAAATAAATAAATAAATAAATAATAACAGAAAGTATCATATGGGTTTAGTTCCCGACTTAAGCAGGTTAAGAATTAATTTCTAAATAGTGCACAAAAAAATAAAAAAGCAGCTTAAGCTTAACAAATTATAAAAAAACAAAAGCCATTACATACATATTTTTGCAAAGTTACTTGCGTACTTGTAAAAACTTAGCGCTAGTTTTATTTTTTCATTCGGCTCGGGTTCTTAATCAACGCTATATGAATAAACAAAAACAACATTTTAATTCACATTTCTGTAGGGATCTAGATCAAAGATCCGATTTAGTTAAAAGTGAAGTGAAAATTGATTTATGGAGAAAACGAAAATCATTAACATAAGGGGTTTCCCATTCAGAAACATTTTTATTACCTTTAGACTCTCGGAATTGTATCAAATTATGAAACAAGTAAAGTTCAACTCATTAATTATCAAAATTACTAATCCAGTAATTGATCAGAATACTTTTTTTTTGCTTGATACTGATGTAGAATGTAACTCGGATGAAAAAAGCGCAGCTTTGGTATTTCTCCAAAAGATTTCAAATTTCGCTCAGAGGAGACTTTTTACTTTGGCAACGGTTCGGCCAAATCCGATCTGTAAGCGATAAAACTTAATTAACTTTGGTATTCTCTAATTTTTTTGCATTTCAGTTTTCGTTTATTCACTTGCAAATCATACTAATTGTTCAATCTTAACAGATAAAACAGTTAAGTATAGGTCTATAACCTCTTTGATAATAAATTGTCCAATCCATAAGTTTTATAATAGCTTAAATTATTATTGGACGAATATATAATTTTGTTCCTATAGGTAAATGAGAACAAAAATTAAGTGATTTTTAGATAGTTATGCACTTTTTAGATAGTTATGAACTTATTAGTATTGCTTGGAAAAGTTTGAGAAAAATACCAACAATTTTTTGAATGTTACTGTTTAAAAACTTCAATTTTAAAATATCGCAAATTTTTATCAGAATTTTCATATTTACTTTCATATTCATATTTAAAATTTAAATTATAACTTTTTAAAAAAGTTCAGTTATTTTATTTTCATATAAAGCTATATAGGTTTTTTCTGATTAGTTAAAAATTCTGACTATTTGGTAACTATAAAGTCAATCATCAATTAAGACAAATTTTATAAAATTGAGTGTCTTTATGTAGTAGTAGTAGATTTAAAAAAATTTCGTTTCTCACGCAGTTTGACGTTTCAAGTAATTAATGTGGCAAAATCTTAAGTTAGCATTTATTTATGATACTGTTGTTCTATACAGATTTAAGAAGGCTTTCATAATTACCAGAGGCTGTTGAAACATCCTAACAAACTGGTAAAATGATCATTTGCATCGCCGAACACAACACAAACAAACAAAATTTCCCATTTGGATTTTTTGTTAAAGAAGCACACATACAAAAGTATTTATTATATATTTAAAATTGCGTTTAAGTGAGTTTTAAAATATTATCGTTATACGAATTAAGAAATAGGGAAAATTTAATGAGTCCTATTAAAATAAGGTACCGAAAATAACCATTATTTTGCATTTTTTCAAGTAAAAAAATCAAAAAGAAGTAATGAAATGATCTTGTACTCAACAAGAACAATATCATCGCTATAAAGTGAACTTCAGATTTCCTCTATGATTTTAAAAAGTATTACTAATAAAATAAAAATTTCACAGTATTGGTTAATTTTCAACAATTAATCATTATATAACATTTATTTTATTTTGGTTATGAGATAAGAGTCACAACTAACTTTTATAATTATCATTTCTAATAAGTTCTTTATTTTATTAGTTATCGGATTAGAGTTACAGATAAACTTTTATAGTTCCTCTCAATAATAAGGGTTTCTTCGAAGATGGCGGACTTTCAAATTTTGAAGCTGATGCGATTTCCACCAAAATTAATATTTGGAGTTGCTGGTTAAAACCAACTGTTAGAATTTACTAATTCAAGATGGCATCTGTCTAAATATGATACTTGGAGATCTTCGGGATCGCTGATTTCAAATGGGCTATCCAAATTTACTCATTCAAGACGGCCGCCTACCAAATTTTGAAGGTGATGCGATTTCTATCAAAATTGATTGTTGGGTTTTCCAGAGTTGCTGGTTCCAAACCGGCTGAATTTAATTCAAGGTGACAGTCTGTAAAATTTTAAAATATGTATACAAATCCTCTGATGCCAAATGTCATAAAATAAATTCCTAAAGGATTTTGATGTGTAACCAATATGTAAAAACTATATGTGTCGGCTGGTTGAACTTCCTGAGAAATTTAATTTTTAAATTTTTTTCGGCGCAAATATTTCTTGGAAATTATGTTAAAACCATGTGAAAACACGCTTTCACCTTTTACTTTAAATTTCTAAAAAAAAATAAAGGCAAATGCGTTTTCGACTTATCAACGCCAACAAGCAAATATGTATCGTTTGACTTTATAAATCGAAAGCTTTTTCAGATATCTTTTGGCCTTTTTTACTTAAAAACAATGAAAATGTAAGATTTTTCCTCAATTTTTACCAAAACATTGAAAATTGAATAGGAAAAATGTACAGTAAAGGTAAATATGAAATAAAAGCGACCGACGTTTGTATATATTGTATATTTACATATTCGTAACTTTTGACATTAAATAAGCTTTCCTCTAACATTTCTGCAAAATCTGATTGGAGACCTCAAACTAAATCTGTCAATCAGAAATTTCGTATGGATATTTTAAAGTTTGGCAGTCTGCCATATTGAATAAGTGAATATTAAACCCAGTAATACTTGGGGATGAATAATAATGCAAATCGCATCAGATATAAATCTGATTGGAAACTTCGATGTCAATCTGTTCCGAAATTTTTTTTCTCAGGGGTTTCATGTGAATAATTTAAAGTTTGACAGTCTGTCGTATTAAATTAGTAAATTTTAAATTCCCACAAAAATCTCCAAGTACAAAGTTTGCTGGAAATTCTGGAAATATCTTTCAAAATTTGGTACTTGGGAAAACGCATCAGATTTCAAATTTTACTGTATGTCATCTTGAATTTGCAAATTTTTACAGTCGGCTTGAAAGCAGTGACCCCAGAAACTCTCAAAATATTTCGGTACCTAGTGAAAATCGCATGAAAATTGGAATTGGGAGATGTTACAGAAGAAACTGTATCTACGATTTTATAAAAAACAAAAATAATAAATTATTAAATAATAATTAGTTGATAATCAGCAAAACGAAAATAATCAAAAAAAACTAAATATAAAAAAAACTAAATATAATAAAAATTAATTAAAATTAAATTAAGTAACTGGTAAGTGGCCACCAAGATCGTGTGATTTAACATCGCCTGATTATTTTTTGTGGATGTACATACGTGTAAAATATGCATATTTTCATTAATAAAAGACGAAAAATTATCACGGATTGTATTTATGCTTTAATTGATCAGAAATATATTAAACAATAAATTACGTACTATAACAAAACAACATACTGATAATTTTAATATAATTATCACGAAATTTCCTACAGCACTAACAAACTATAAAAGAAATTGCATTTCTAAGCACAATTTTAAAACTTGCGGCAATGGCAAACTACACTTTTTTTCTAGATTTAGCTACATTTTACCGGTAAAAAAATAATGAGAGATAAATATTTTCTTTCATTCCGAATGATTGGTTTTCATTTGTTCTCATTCTTTTACTGTAATAAAAGACTATTCTCTCTTTTTCATTCTGTCGCGAATCAAGTGTATTGAAAAAATCTCTACAGGAAAAATTCGCAATGGAAACGATAAGATTGGAAAATAATTTTAAAAAGACAGTTTTTAATAATTTATATTTACATGAAATATTTCAAGAACCATTTTAGTGGTTTGTAGTCCTACCAATGAATGTAGTGATTATAAAAACTTTAGTTATATACATAAATTTATCATATGCAACATAATAAATAAGGGTACATAGGACCAACCGGTCGCACTCATCAAAATATAAATTGCTCAAAAAATCATCCGCGGTAAGGGCCACGGATAAGTTAGTTGATTAGAGCAGTGAAATACCAATGCGAAGGCCTCCTAGTCAGCGCTTTTTCGAAGGATTATTATCACGGTAAAAATATTTTAGGAAAATGTTTCTGTTTTCTTAATAACCTCTACTGAAGGTTAAACTTTTATACATTTTACAAAGTAGGCGTCTTAAGAAATAATGAAAAAACAAAGATATTGCAGAAATTTCAGAAAAAAAAGGAAAGGGTTTTGTAGTAGGTGTATATAAAAACGTTTATTACTTGATTTCAATAGTGGCTACATGCTAGGAGGCTAAGATTTGAAGTGGAAAATGGAAATTTCTGCTAATATCCCTTTAAAACTAATATAATTTGAGGGTGATTACAAAATGAAGAGTCTTGTTTTTTTATTTAATAATACATGGTGTTTGGTAGTCGGATGCAAAGCCTTAATAAAGTGATAGCTAACACCATTTAGACGACGAAGTCTTTTTTTCTATTTTTATTTGCTATTTTTGCCCCTTTTTTTAAAATTAACCCAATTTCTGGCAGTTAATTGAAAACAGCGTCCCAGTTAAAATGTTTACGTTATTCTTTTCTGTTTTGTGGTTTGTCTGATATGCATCTAATCTAATAAAACAAGTTTCAAGCATCCCTGTTATTGAAAAAAAAAACATTACACACTTTTGCAGTTGTAAAAAACTACTAAAATTTTAAAAAACTGTTTTGGCATTTAAAACATTAAGGCGTCATTCAATTTGATATTTCGTCAATTTTCAGAATTAGAGTGTAGCAACTGGGATTTCTTATACAGGCACGGGCCTTTCTTTTGACATCTGTCGTCATTGTTTTCAGTTGTATATTATAATTCATAACGATCCGACCCGCTTTAAAAACTTAAATGATGTTCCTCAGCACCCGGGGCATGTAATAAAATACATCATACTATAAAATACATTTGGTACTCTGCGATTCTGATAGCGCTCCTGGGACATTCACCGCATCAAAGCTCCATTTCAGTCATCTCTACCATACATGAAGAAAATATCGGCTTGTACTTCAATAGAAAAAGTAGCCATTTTTACAGCAATACGTCCATTTAATCGTGAATAAATTATACTTACTCTCAACACGAAATTCGCAAAATGATAACAAATGATAACCACAACAACAGTTGCCGCTAAAACCCGATTACAGCGCTACCTAGTAAGCTTAGAGAAATGCGGCCTTTGTTCTTAGAATCGTTAAGACTGCGTAAGTGATAAAAAAAGAGCAATAATCAAGTATTGTTTTAAAGCGTGGTTTTGCAATTCAGAAATTTTTTCAAATCATGAAACAAAAGATGCAAATTTTCAATAACACATATGCTTGGACCTTGTTTTACTAGATTCGATGCAGGTAGATCAGCAAACCACAAAAAAGAAAAATAATAACATAAAAACTTTAACTGTTGGCAATTAAATATCAGAAATTGGGTTAATTTTAAATAAAACCTTAACAGTAGGAATAAAAAATGAAAAAACAGACTTCGTCTAAGACATGTATGACTCAAAATGTTCTAAATGATGTCAGCTATCAACCCTTTAAAACTTTGCACCCGACTTCCAAAACACTCTGTATAATATAGTTAATATAAATGAAAGTAATTTAAAGTCTACGCATGTGACATTCTTTTTTACAATTTGCGGCAAAAATTAAAAAACTAAACTACCCGTCCCGTCGGTTTTATATTTAGTATAATAAGTATTAACCAGTCAGAGCTAGGCAATTGGAGAATTTATCAAAAATACTCGTTACACAAAAGAACATATTTAAGTGTCGTTGAAACTTTGAAAGCGGCATTGCAATATTTCCCTTTTTGAAATATTCATGATATTATACTTCAACAAGAAAATTTCACAATTAGAACTGTTATTTCAAACCTTCTACGAACCTTTATTTTCCTAGAAAACTTAGTTAAAAGTCAGGGCAAAACCTAAGTCATGTACGTACGAGTATGCTATATTGTACAGCTGAGAGTATATTTAGATTTATACTCTTAATTTTATTTAAATTTATAGTTTTTAAAGCACACTTTGCAATAATTTTAAAAATAATTGTATAATAATTATAATAAATAAACTTATTATTCATAAATTTTATTTGTTTTTATGTAAAGCTTATGCTTATGTTGCTAAATTTCTTTTAAGGATTTTAGATATTATAAAGGAAACATAACTGTACTAACCCATTCTAGGCGAGGCATTGTTTTGGAGAACATGTCTAAAAATAAAAGCATTTCCTTTATTTATATTAATTCCTTTTAGTTTTCCAAAAGTCCTGGCTGTGGCCAACTGTTTAACGGTATAATTTAAAACAAATACAAATTATAAGCTTTACCCACTTTTACGCCTGCATTTTTCTCAAAACGATCTTACCTCCACTACTATTTACTTTTAGTAATAACTATAATTACTGTTACAAACGTGCGTCTTTTTGGCTTAGAAATTCATAACACGTGTATGTGTACATCTCGAATGGGTTCACAATTTCATAAATTATGTGCATTGTGTTAAGGCTTTATGGCATACCTACAGGATTTTATGTTGAAAATTAGAATGAAAATAACTTAACTACAGACTAATTTAAATACCTAGCAATAAATATAAGGGCCAAAACTTCCTATCCAATTTATTTTAATGAATAACTGTGATTGTAAATTTGATTAGAATTATTATAATACGACAGTAATGTAAACTCCGAAAGTATCTAAGTCTAAGAAAATAAAATTTTAATGGTACGTAGTGCCATACCTTTGAAAATTTCGGAGCCATTTTTGTTACATTTGTAATTAAAGTCTTCTGGCTATAAAAGAACGATTATTGTTTTTTTTTTTTTTGAATCTATTAATCTTGGTACCTGCCTCGAGCAATGAAGTGGGTTCACTATTTTTGGACCATCCAACAAAATTCCCTGGTTGCAAAAACATGTATACGATTTTGTCGATTCCGCAAATTCACCGAAGTTGCGAACAACAAAAAAAATCATGATTTTGACTAAGTAAACGCCTGTGGTCCTGGTAAAAAAAACCCATCTCAAGGCACTTGTGCTTGTCAACGTTAATAGGACTGGGCCCGAGTTAGAAGTTAACCGAATTGACTTTTACGGGAATGTGGGTTTCCAAAGCAGGAGGAGCCACTTCAGCCTTATTGGGTCACTATGTAAATTGAAAGGATCGAACGAATCTGTTTAGGCGAACGATGCAGAAAACTGCTGGGAGATTCTTCCCTTTTTTCTTGTAAAAAGTTGAGTTTGCAGTTTGCGCTTGGGTTGGACTTACAGCTCACAGATCAAGCTCAAGTGCGAATTAATAAATAATTTGATTAGGTTAAATCAATACAAATGAGACTTAACAGAATAATTTAAAGGGTGTTACTTTTCCTAGAATACACTCTTCTGCTGGTTTTATTGTCGGGTCGATGTGGTGCTGCTTATTAGTTACCATCAGTAATCGCGATAACAAAATCATTAATGCTTTTCAGAACTATCTAAATATTTTCAATAAACGTTTAATTAAAATACATTAAGTGATTCGAAATTGGTTCACTAACATTTTGCTCATTATTCATATAATAATTTAAATAAAAAAGTGTAATTTTATTTTATGAAATTATGAAGATAAAATATAGTTCTTCCTCATACTACCCATTCCTCTTTCGTAGGAGTTCTGGAGGGAGGATATCAGTTGCCCGATGCCCATTTCTCCTTGCGTAAGCCCATAGGAGCCATATGTGTAATCGATTTAGGAGTTGGTTTGCAAATTGAATAATAAACTAATTTGCCATTTTACATGTGAGTTATATTGAATGGAAATATCACGGATTTATTTTCCGCTGTTCCTTGCCCATTTTTCTTTGTGTACGCCCATACATGTACACATATGACCGACTTAGGAATTGAATTAAATTGATGTTGCAGGTTGACATATAAATTATACTCGTATTGAGTGAACATTTTATAAATTTATTTTGTATCTAACACATAAAATAAACGTAAAAACACATAACACATCCTAACACGTAAAATAATATACATGCTATTTGTACATATAAATTACCCCAGTCGTAAGGTGAGTCAAGCGATTGTCCAACATGCCTCATATGATAAGAAAAGCATACATTTTTACTAGTCGAATTGTCTAAGTATATTAGCAAAAGTTTTATACACCAAACTTGGGCAAAATATACAATGGCTTAGGAAAATAACCTGAGCATTGTGTAAAATTTTCTAAGACAAATTGAGGAAATTATTTTACATAATTTCCTGAATCTAAAGAAACCTAAGCTTGATAACACAACCAAATATATAGCCAATTTTTAACAAAGTATAAACTATATAACAAAACAAACCTTTTTGGGTGTAAAGACATTGTAATATAGGAAATAAATACTTTATTTCACAGAGAAAAGTAAATAAAAAAAGCTTATTATTCTAAATACAATATATTTCCTGCTTAATTCAAATAGAAATTGGTTAATGCTGATGAAATAAGTTATACCTTTTCTGTACCACAATATTAATTGGATCTTAAAATACATAAAAGATTTTATAATAATTAATTTTTACTGAATTTTGCAATTTTTTGGACTTCATGGCTACATGTTCTCTTTTCCAATTTTACCTAAAATCAGAAGGTTCGCAAAGCTCCAAAAAGCTTGTGTAACTCCACAACTTCTTTCATATTGTTTTCTACCATGATTTATATAAACTTCAAATTTACTGGAAGTAAAAAATCGTTTAAATTAAATAAGAAATGGTGGTTAGTGAATGGAACCGTGGACCAAAGTAACCCCGTATTAAATGTTATGTTATGTTTAAATATTCACACGATCTAAGAGATCAGTTGGTTCAAATTTAAACAAAAAATAAAACTTCGGTTGTTCTCATTCCCAAAAACATGTTTAAAATTTGGTATTTTAGCCAAAGATATTATTTAACATATAATTTGGACAATACCTTATAGATTTGTCCAGTGAACTGGGTTGAATTTAATGTAACGAAATGAATTTCTTTATTATAACTCAAAGCACGGTAGGCTGAAAACCTGCCAAGTATTTGGTAATTATAAGCCTGATTTTTATTTCTTTTTACTAGTGTTTTTTTCTCAGTGCAAAAGCACATTAAACTTGGTTATAATGGCGGGACCTCGATAAAACTCAAAACATTTCCCACTGCAACACAGCGAAGCGTGCTTAAATTGAAAACTGCTAAATTTACCGCCAGCAGAGTTTTCATGACTCGTGCTATTTATGACCACTATTCACCATCCACGTCAGAGCCCCCTGCCTCAAATATATTTTGCAATCATTCAGAAGCGCTTGCTTATCGTCGCCAGCCGAGAAGCATGAATTGCATTTTTGTATGATAATGATTTGAATTCATCTACATGTAACGTAATAGTGCGTGAAAGCTTTTAGTTGTCACTAAATCATCTTTTAAATTCATTCCTTCGAAAGCCTACGTCATAAGCATGCCCCCTTGCCCACTTCGCAGTACCCGTGTGGATTATATCCAGATAACTTTGTACAAATGACCACAACCTGAGGCATTTGAAATCTCATCAAGTCCCATTTATACGAAAATGAACAGATGTTAGAGTGAAAATATTGACGAGCAATGAAATCCCATAAGCACTTTATTAGATGCGAGCTGTAACTTTTAACTTTTAAGCGAAAGCAGTAGAAGTATGAGGAGGTAGAGCTGAAGTTTTGATGAGTTATAGTTGATAAATGAAAAATTGTTAATGAATAATTTATAAACTTGAATTAAAAAAACTTTTCGTGGAACAAGCACAAGAATTGTTTCGTTTTTTCAACTGGTATTAATTACAATAGGCCTTTCATATAACAACAACGATTCAAACGGCTGATTAAAAATAATAGCGCATAATTACAACCAAAAACATTTTATATTGCTCTTAATCGAAGTAAATAATATCTAATTTATTAAATAGATTATATTTAATGCTTAAAACCGCCGTAAATGATTTCATAGTCTTGAAAGTTTAAATAAATAATTAGTGAATAATTAGTTACGTAAAATTGAATCACAAAATAAAGTAACGTATAACAATCTTGCACACCATGGTGTCACTTACCATAAATTATTAATTATTATTATTTAAAATCGCTAATATATATTGACGTAAATATAAATTCAAAAACCCTGAAGATAAACATAATTTATCCACATATATAAACTCTAGTTTCGGGCTAAAATTTCTTTCAGTGTACTTCACTACATATGTAATTACAGATTGAGCATAAATGTCTAATTCTACAACGAATTTGTAAAAAATTTTACCAATAATTTAATTTTAAGAATGACAAGAAATGTATAACTTTGGAACTAAAAGTTGCTTTTATTAATTTATCTCTAATGGTTTCAAAATTATAGATCGTAAGATGTGCGGTGCTTTAAATTAATATCTTTTTAACCGTTAGAGATAAGTGCATGAAATTTCATAGGCAAGTAAAGATTAGTAATGTCAAACGAGTAAAAATCGATCTTAATTTAGAGAGTGGGACTTTATTAATTTCATAGAGTGTAAAGCGAAAGTTATACATTGAGAAATCGTTGTTTGCTGGAATAACAAAAATGTTTTGTAAGTTTTGTAGCACTGACTGGTAATTTCAAGAAATATTCACAAGTAGGTACCCAGTTGTTTTAATTGTTCGGAGTTACAAAAAAATAGCACTCTGTCTCTGTATTTTTAATATTTGCAAAATGTTTTGTAATTGCTACAATAAGTAATGCGCGATGGTTAGCCCATTGGAACTTTATAATAATTACAAATTAAAAACTTCTTTCCTCAAAATAGTTTGTAATTTCTGCAATATTTGAAAAAGGTCAATTTAAATGACTTGCATTGTCGTCATATACAAACGTAATATTCATTTTAACAAAACATTTTGTAATTCCGACAACACGCTTTATAGTTAAAGGAAAATTGGACGTGTAGACTGCATAGTGCGATGGTTCTTAAAAAATGCGATAGTTATTGCTACAGGGAACAACTAAGAGTGAATACGAAAGTTTCCGAACGAACTATGAGGAAGATAAGAGAATAAGCCAAAGAAAAAACAACTTAAGTAAAACTCAAATATTAGCGAAATTAGTATTCTATCGATCAGTAAACTATCGATGTGTATGTAATTTTAACAACTTTCTGCACCTTTAATTTAATACGCTTTTAAATTTAAAAAGGTAATTAATAATGGAAAAAGGTTTCTGAATAAAAATTTGATTAGAACTGACACATTTGCTCTCATACCATATCACGTGATATATATATAGTCCTCCTGCGAATGCTTTCCTTTAGTAATAATAACAAAACAAAAACAAAGAAAAAAAATAAAGCAGTAGGAAAGTAGTTTGTTCCATGCAAAAATCTTTGCATTGATGAAAGTTTCACACCGTATAAAGGCTGTATTTTAAACAGTGCTTACCATCTAAAAGAAACAGCTTGGGATATAAACGTTTTTATTATGCGAAAGCCAGAGAGATATACACAATTATATAATATATGCAGAAGTTTCTAGATAAATTAAAAACATTATCCAGAATTGGGAATAGGGGGAAACAATTTTATGATACTGTTAGATGCAAATTTTAAGAAAAATCATTGTGCATACAGGGTGTTTTAAGTGGGTATGTCAAAATGAGTGAGATGAAAGATTTAATTTTTAATTAAAAACCAATTTCAGTTAATGCTAATTTGTCACAAAAACTACTCAAAATGTCCTCCGCCACTTGTGATGTATGCCAATAACGTCCTTCTAACTCCCTGCTTAAGGTGTACTGTACCCAGCTTCTCCCGTATTTTCGTCGCTGCAGTCCCAATACTGCCAATTATTGTAAATTCTCTGTATGTTAACAGTAGTTAAGTAAACTTCATCCTTCATCGTTCCCCATAAGAAAAAGTTCAATAAAATAAGGTGGAAAATCGATCCACTTCACCCAGCACAGCGCTCAGGATATTGTTCATTTAATTTTACCTTCATAATGTTACCAGTAGTGGCAGAAATTCCACTAGCGTATTATCTCAAATTTTTGCAAAAATTTACTAGATTCGCGCAAATCTCGCAGTACTGAATCGAGGCTTACAGCAACATTTACCATTATGGTGCTCTATTTGAAAATCACCTCACATCCTCATTCCAGATAGTTCTTGAGAAAATGTAAGCATTTCAAATTTCTGTGTTCATGCGAGGTATTTTTAAGCGGAAATTCAATTCGAACAGTGGGTTATTTTAAGTTTAAGGGAAAAAGTTTTAAATTCAGCGTTAAAATAAATTTAAATGCAAAAATGATTAACTTTTTATTACATTAAATAGATTGCAATTGACAATATGTTATTATTATTATTGTGGGGCGAGGAAAAGGTCTCATGAAAGTAGAAATGGAAAAAATTATTAAAGAACGACAGTAACAGAGGGATGCTCTCAAGTTAACCAAATCAGAGAAAGTCGTGAATAATTTTCTCAAGTGGGAAGACGGTTTACTGCCCTCCAAAATATAACCTAGAAAGGAACCAATTCGATGAATTCTTCAAACAACTAGGTAAAAGATTTCCAGCGGCCTACAATGCAAAGTCCTCCAATATTGGAGGATCACAACGACAAGAGGCAAACTGGCAAAGTCGATGTACCTATATGCAAACAACCTCTACTGCATCTCCGGCATTCTGACAACAAAAACATGCTATCAGATTTTAGCTGGAATATGGTAATAGTCAAACGCTAATATAAAAGATCCGACAGTATTTAGTCATTAGAGGAAAAATAAAAATATTTAATTTGATAACGAATTCAATGCAAGAAATGTTACAGAATTTTGCAAGCAAGAAAATATTGAATACCACATAGCAAAGGCAAACAGCCATACCGGAAATTCCGATATTGAATAATTTAATAATATCATTATTAATGATATAATTGAGGCAGTTAACCAACAAATTAAAATTAACGAGAATTCCAAAAAATCATTTGCTTTAACCCAAAATGCGATCAGAACAGACCGATTTGAAATAACAGAAAGACTACATGAAATAGGAAAACGATTCTATAGAGAAAGTCTTTTCCAGGATTTGATGATTAACATTGATCTTCTCGAAAGACAGGTTGACAATACACAAGATAACTTTGCATCACCCAGATCGAGAATTCTATATCCACTTATTTTAAGGAACGACGGAATAAAAACTTACGACATTGACTCAAAGAAATTGGGACAAATTAAATCTGAATTGGTGAAACATAATAATGAATCAATCATTTTTACAATAAAAATTCCTAAATAATTTAAGAAATTTAATAAGAAAGTGTTAATGCATTGTTAATGTATTTTCAATATACTATAATTGTAAATTTGAAGAAGAGTACATTAAATTTGATTATGACACCTTAGTCAATTAATGAAAAGAATAAATTACTTAACAATAATTGTGATGATAGGATGATTTTTTTAAATGCGAATTACTTTATACGCTTTTAAAACTACATTGCAAATTGATGACAAAAAATATAGTAATAGAATCAGCAAATTAATTGTACCAATAAAAAATAATTTTAATTTAAGTAAAACAGATTTGACTTTTGAAGATATGGTCTTGGAACATGAGAAAAATATAAAAAAAATATGTTTCAGTAAGTTTCAAATTAATAATTATAGTTGGATTAAAATCAAAATGATTTAAAGGATTTAGGCGAATTCAAGATCTGTTAGGGAAGGCACTGCAATACCTTGCCTCAACAAAAACACTAGCCAAAGCAATTGCTATGAACCAGAGTAAAGAATTAACCGACAAAATAATTGCACGAACCTGATCGATCTACACAGTCCTACATTCTTAAAAGTATCAAGTGCCATTCACTTACCTAGAAAAAAACCAAGATAATTGCGATTGACTAAGCAAATTTTTAGTGTCCATGATATTAATATTAACAAAAAATGAATTAGTCTTAAGACCGTTCCCGAGAAAAGCACATTTAATAAAAATTGAAGAAGTGTAAATATCATTATCAAGAAAATTGTCAAAATTAATAAAACTTTAATATAAAGAAACGGGATATTTATTTCTTTAAATACACATTAAAACAGCAATTTGAAAAAAAGTGTAAAATTAAATTAAACACATAATTCGCGGTCAGCTTTCTCATGCCTAAATCTTGGTCAGACCTTTGCTGGCTTGCACGATTTAGTGAACTTGAGCAATGTTATCATCAGTGGTTGCAGTTTTTGAATGTCCCGAACGCAAGCTGGTACGGCCACATTTAAATTCAGTTGCCCAAATAGTAAATGATGGCATAAGCGTAGACTCCCCGTACACAATGTCCAACTTGTCTTTGATTGTCATAGGCGTATTATCTTTTAAAAATAAATATTTATTGACAGCTCGATATTCGATTTTTTCCATTTTCACAAAAACACTCACATCAAAGGTTTAACAAATAACAATTGCGCGCCCACAATGGCTTGAATTTTGGTGAGTACCTTTGAAATCATGCGCAAACACATTTACTAATTATTATTTACGAGTGCTACCATCTTCATGTTGAGGTCGAAAACTTTCAGACAACCTTCGTCAAACCTAATGTGGAACCGCCTTCTTGTTTGCCATACTTCACAAAACACAACGTGTACCGCTCAATAGATATTGACATCATAAACTTGCAGCGTAAGCGCACTTAATCCTGGCCTCATATACTCGACCAAGCATTCCCGCCCGCTCACCACTTTCTGAGAAAATTTCACTGTGTACTTTTACTCGTTGTGTTCTATGCGACTTCATTTTAATCACAGACAAGGTATGGTCCTACTTTTTTCTCCAGTACCACCTCACATATGACGCGTGTCATACTGTACACGCCAAATATTTCAAAACGTAAAGATCTTTTGCATTTAAGTTGCTGCTATGAATAAAAAGCACCAATATTTTAAGGCAAAATAAGAAAGCGTGAGGTTGGGAATTTACAAACTATCATGGGAATAAATTCAGAACGAAAGCAACAGAATATTACAACATCTAAAACCTATCTATTGCTAACAACAATTGCCTTTTATTTCGTAGATGGAAAAACTAGATGCATTACTACTGAAAAGCTTTTAAAATGTATTATTTTTTTTTTTTACTATTTAATTGAGTACATAATACTGTTAAAACTAACTCCACTAGAATATTACGGATGGAAAGCCAATAACTCTGGCACGTCCGATTTCGTGTTGGAAAGCCTTTCTCCAAGCATACTTTTTATCTGCCTAACCCACTCTTACATTAGTCCATTCCAGGTTCCCCTAATTGTATTTGTTTCTTATTTGAACTTATTACACATAATTAGGTTGTCTGTTTTTATCAGTTTAGATAAATTTAAGGTAAATATATACTCGTAGCTTGTATTAAGCAAACTGCATGAATATAGCGACAATTGCGAGGGTCCGGGCAGCAATTATTTTTGAGGCTCTTGTCCTTTGTGCAAAGTATATAAACGTGAATTTTTATGTGTTTGGCTTTATTCTTGAGTGAAGCACGTTTTTGAATACGAGCTTTAGTTGGGAAGGTGCAGCGAATTTTAATCCCCGGTTTACGTCTTTTTCATAAAAATCAAAGAAAAGTTATTAGAGGTTTAAGCTACTTTCCCCATACATATATACGAGTATATATGTGTACACACGTCGGACCACTTCAAGACTTGCAATGTAGAAAGTTTTAAATATAATGAAAAAAATATACAAACTTCAATTTTACTAAGTTTACTAGTAATACTTATATTATGTTAAAGCGTGGTAGAATAAAAACTATAATTTTATTAACTCTTTTTATTTTTTTTTATGTGCTTCTTGGATTTAGATAACTTTATGAAAAATTAAATATTTTCACTATTTTTGCTAACTTCTGCTATTTAGATATTTTTTGGGTTTGCATCCCTATTCTGAGTGTTCTGGCTAACCACATCATACATTATTCACGCTACTCTTGTGATTAGATTGTGACTTCAATTGTGACTTATGGTCACTTCGATTGTGACTTCTATCGGTCTAATTACGAAAATAGGCCACTTATTTTCCAAAATATGCATTTTAGTGATTTGAAATCATTCTAGTTCCTGATTGTTTTCCCCATTATCATAAAAAAAATTCATTCCTTTAAGAAAAAAGAAAAATGAAGATGTTTCTTCCATTATGCCTTTTTCTTTAATTTTACTTTCATTTCATAATACTTTGGTTTTCGTACTTTTCCACAAAAATCTCCAAAAATACGAAATATTCCGTGTTTATTATGCTGAAATGTGTTGCATTTTTCTCCGTGCAACATCATCTTTTATTGATTTTTTGATATAGTTGTACAACTCTGGAAATTCTTTTGAACCAGTCGTTCATTATAATTACACTGACCAACGAAGATTACGTCAGATTATGTAATAGGCTACTTTAATAGCATTTCTTACATCACTAATCTTGAATTAAAAATGCTCCAAAATATACAATTTTAAAAAAGCAATGGGAGAAAGGTCATTTTTAAAATTGACCGAAGCACCGTGTTTTTCGTTCTATTAACGTTTTTAGCAGACTTCTCTTTGTGCTCTTTTGCACTGATTTATGTTTTGTTTCTGCAATTTATGTTTTGTTTCAGCAATTTATGTTAGGTAACCTCGTCCTGAATAGGATTGCTGCGTAAGGACCCAATTCAATTTCCTTGCTCCCCCCTAAAATCACCGATAAATAAATGAATAAATAAATAAATTATTATCTCCTGATATTTATTTTTAATTTTCAAGTAAATAACAATGTTCTTACATCACCGCATTTCTAAGCAGTTAAGAGTCTAATTTGAATCCGCTTTCTTCTTGATCATTGTTGTACAATCTTTGTATCACATAATTTATCTCATAATTCTTCATAGAATTTTACTCATAAATTCATCGGAACATTTGTTTATATATACGCATACTTAAGTCTAAACTAAAAAGATATCCTTAAGGGGAGGACCTACAATACTTTATTAATATAATTTTGTTGCCACAAACGTGGTTTAAGGAAGTAATTTTTGTTTTAGATTTTAACATTAACTGTGCCGACGATATTTGTGCCTTTTGTAAGGAGAACCAGTAGTAAAATTTAATACAAAATGTTCAAATAATCAAACCTATAACATGACCGGCGATGGTCCGGATAGAATTAAAATATTAAAATAGCACCAAGAGAGTTCAATAATACGCTTCAAAATAAATAAAGGCATAATTGAAGGCAGTAAGTAATCTTTGGCTTTGTTATGCTTTTCAATTAAAAGAAATAACGGCACGCTTAAGAAAAGGCAGCTGCCTTCAATTCACAATGAGAATATTTACGTTATTTACAATGTAAACATACTTAAAGCTTTGGCTGGATAATTTCGCGTTCCCAAGGACTTAGTGTTGTTAGAGGAATAGAAAATTTAATGAAGAAAAGAAGCGTGGTTGTGTGTAGGTACCTAGAACGCCGAGATATAAGGTGCATTATTAGTTTTCAGAATATGATACTTTAGTATTTTACATCGTAATGTCTTCACAAGAAATGGAATCCATTAAACCTAAGAGCGGATTTATAAAAGTTGGGTTTGAAAATGTCACATTAGAGAAGACTTTATCTTTTCATTAATTAAGTTGTCAACAAAAAGGATTGAAAAATTATTATCAAAAAGAGTTAAAGATTACGCGAACAGGATATATGTAAAAAGTCTTATCACAAAATCATAACTCATATTTATCCTGCACCGCAAGCGTCACATTTGCTTAATGGGCCTATTTATATTTATCCTGCTTGTGAACAACTTTTAAGGGATTAAAAATTCAAAAATATAACTGATTTCAAAAGTGTTGTATCTCCGAGAAATATTATTGTATCCGAATGATCCAAGGCTCATATTAAAACTAAATTCTGTACTTTGTCAATCATTCATTCAACATTTTTGATCATCTCCCCCACTCTATAAAGGGTGATAAAAGAATTGAAAAAATTCCTTTTTTTTCTGGGTTGAAAAAAAAAATTATTGAGTTAATTCAACAAATAAATGTTAAGCGATTTTTAAAGCGAAACTTCTTAGAAAGCGATTCGACAGTTAGAGAAGAATTGAGAGTGAAATTTCAAGGACGCGTCACGTTTAAGCACATTTCGTTACATGAGAAAGAAAAAAAATATAGCGTAGAGAGAAGGAGGAAGAAAGTTAGTATTAATATATTTAATGGACAGTTTAGGCTATCCGCGTCTCCCTTTTGTGTGGTCCTTCGTCTTTACTCCCACTCATTCGCTAAGTCTAAAGTACTAAGGTACTAAGGCTATTGCCCTTGGTCGATGTCGGTATTATTCCTCTCATTAAATTTCTAATTCTTTATTTTTTAATTTTTTTAAGTTTCACTTCTATCACGCGTATAGTGCTGAACGCACATTTTTTTGTAAGCGTAATAAGTTATAAAAGGAAAACTGTGAAATTAAACTTTAAACGCTTATAACTGAAACGGTTCTCTACAAAATGCTGTTATTAAATTTAAAGGAAAAAAAATTTCTCTCATTTTATCCTAAATTAAAATCAATATAAGTTATATATATCAAAAGTCAAATTTATTTTTCGGTTTTGACATAATTAACTGTCATTTCGGAAAGTATGGCTGAATTTTCGATGTTATTACGTTTTTCCTTTAGTTTAGAGATGGTGGTGGCGGCTCTGTTATGATCTCGATAGCAGTTCCGTACAGCAGGATGAGTCATATTTGCTTGCTGCCTACCAGAATGGATGGCACAGTTTATGTCGCTCTGGTGGAAGAAGAAATTGCCGAATTTTGGAGAAGACTTTAGTGAAGAAAATTTTATCTTGCAACAAGACAATATTCCAACGCATAAGGAAAATTAATGAAATATTGGTCTCCTCTGATTTAAACATAAGTGAAAATATTTGGAGCCTGTTATTGAGGAACTTATACAATAATGGACGAACATTTCAAATGAATCGACTACAGGAATTTAGGAAAACAATAAAAGCAGAATGGTAATTTATTTCTCAAAATTACAGCATTTAGGAGTTTCAGGTGATTTATAAATTCGAATTTTTCATAGTATGCACTTCATTATTTAATTTTTATCTTTTGATCTACCAAACGCAGCTACGCACTCAAAACACCAAAAAAAAATATACTGTCCCAATGTCTTTTCCAATATGTAAACTATGTTGACCTACCACCTGTCACTGCAAAAATACTCATTTTCGAAAGTGGAAAAAATGTTTCCCATTTTCCTACAAATTCAGGTACTTAATTTTAATTATTGTTGCAGCTAAATAAAATATCTAAAGGAATATATATTATTATCGTTTATCGTTTATTATTATAATATTGGATCGTTTAAATTAAATAAAATCAAAAAATTCGTATTGAGTTCCCTTGTTCATTGCTCCGCAGATACAATCGTTCACGATCATAAGACTCGTCCAAGATGCAATACATGTTGCAATTTAAAGATTTCATTAAAACATAACATCAACGGGTGAGTGTAAATGGGGTTTACTTCATTACCTAAGCGTTACATTCGATAGGTGCTGGAAGGTAAAAAAATCCTAACTTCATTTTTATCAGTCATCTGCCTTTGCATCGTATTATATCTTAAACAAGAGAATACATGAAAAGCCTTCAAGCTCTTTAGGAAAAATAATTGAAAAGCATGCGTCGCTTTTTGATTTTACTTTTATTTTGTTTACTCAGCTTTTTTTTAGGATGTTAAGAGTTTACCGAATGGCGAGCTGTTCTGCGAAAATTTGATGATTTGTATGCTTTGTTATAATTGTCACCAACAATACCGAGAGATTGGAAATTCATGAACCAAACAGCTGTTGGATGTATTACTGAGTACAAAATTATAAACTAATTCACTCAAAAAGATATCCGAATTCGGTTGTCATTCCTTTCATTCTATATATATATATGTACAGTGGCGAGAAAAAGTTTTCGGACATTAGGCATTTTAAAAAAAAAAATAAAGTAGCTGAAAAAAAATCTATCCGTGAATTTTTTTTTCCTTGTTTCAAATAATTATTACTTCTTTGACTTAAAAAATAACATAAAAAATCAATAATTTATTTATACTATACATATGTACACAAAACCTAAAATCATTTGCCAACCTGTAAAATTGGAGTGAAAAAGTTTTCGGATACAATGGTAACACTTTGCATTAGGTACAGTTATTGCAGTCAACACAAAGAGAAAACCATCTAGTTTGTTTAATCGTCATATTTAGTTTAATACTTGATATGATAACGTGAGTTTTTAATGCAAAAATGAAAAGTAATAAGAATACTAATATTCAAATCCGATCTCTGGTGATTCATCATCGTGAAACTGGCAAAACTATAAGACAAATTGCTGATATCGTCAATTTGAGCAAATCTACGTGAGGTCAAATCGAATCCGAACGTTAATTCAAGTGAATTGGTGGCAAAATTGCAAAATTTTAACGGAACAATTGTACATCCATCAACAATAAGAAAGATGCTGAAGACAAAAGGCTATAACTCACGTGTTGCTCGAAGAAAACCTTTACTCTTGAATATCAACATAAAAAAGCGTTATAATTTGGCGAAAAAAATATAAAAATAAAGATGTTGATTTTTGGAAAAAAGTAATTTTTGTCGATTAAAGCAAGTTTAATTTGTTTGAAAGTGACAAAAAACCAAAAAGAGTATGAAGAAAAGCAAATACGGATCTATTGAAGCAAAATATTTGTGGAACAGTTAAGCACGGAGGAAAAAGTGTTATGGTATGGGGCTCAATGGGCAACGAGAGCACAGGGAATTTAGTTTTTATTGACACAACGATGAACAAAGAGATATATTTAAACCTTTTGAAATCAAATCTTCGAGCAACAGCCGAGAAATTAAATATTTCCGATAATTTTTACTTTCATCAGGACAACGATCCCAAGCACACGGCTTGGGATGTCCGCATGTGGCTGCTACACAGTTGCCCGCACGTTATGATAACACCTCCGCAAAGTCCTGATATAAACCCAATAGAGCATCTTTGGGCTTTCCTAGAAAAAGGATCAGAATAAACAGAAAGCCAAAGAATGTTCGCGAATTAAAGGAAGTCTTAAAGGAGGAATGGAACCTGATTCCACAAGATTTTGTTAAAAAACTTGTGGAGTCTATGCCTTCAAGACTTAGTGAGCTGTATAAGCGTAAGGGCAATCACACAAAGTATTAGGTGATATTTTGTAGCTTGTCTACCTGCAAATAAACTAATTTACATTATTTACAGAGAATTGTTTCTCCCTTGTCCGGAAACTTTTTCACACCAATTTTGTGGACTGGTAATTGAATTTATGTTTTGAATACAAACAGAAAAATAAAATTAACTGGTTTCTTTTATTATTTTTGAAAATTAAGAAGTAATAGTTATTTTAAACAAGTCAATAAAAAAAATTACGAATAGATTTCTTTTGAATTTATTTAATTTTTTGAGAAATACTGAATGTCCGAAAACTTTTTCTCGCCACTGTATATGTGCTATTAATTGAAAGATAAAATCAATATGTTATCGAAAAGCATGTAACTATTCACGTCAATAAATTTCCTCCTTTAACTTTTGAAAATTATTTTAAAAGCAACAACTTTCTTTTAAAATGAAAGACTTTCATTAGTGAACCATCATCTAAGTAGTCCCATACCATTACGAGATGGTCATTTGGATACAACCTCCAAAAATCAGGGCACATGGGACGTGCATATCTTCGTGCTCATCAAATTTTCTAAATGTTCCTAAAAATTGCAGAACGCCGGTCGCCGGCCGCCTTACAGCTTTTTTAGCGGATTAAAACGTCGGTGGAATAAATTTATAACGCGCCCTCCTTACACGGCTGTAAAGCGATAATTTGATTTATGGTGGCTTTGAGCAATGAAGGATAAAAAAAAATTCCAATGCCGGTGGTAGCTAAAGTTTCGCCTTTCGAGCTTCCCAAAGCCTTTTTCCCCTATCTGATCTCAATTTTTGCGAAAAAGTTATAAAATTAGATTTACAAAACTGAGCCAGGGATAAATTTAATTTTAATGGTGAAAAAAGGGTTAGCACCCAAACCCAGCCTGTTGAATTACATCCCGTGAGAAGAAGACAATTTCTAGAAAGATTCATTATGTATGATGTGACGCACAGCCGTTACGGAGGATATTAATTAAGACAACAATTTCCCATTGGATTCTTTTTGGGGATTTATGGGAGTCTATGAAATCACAAACCACGAAATATGACCTGCCATAGAAGCACTAATTCCCGAGCGTTAGGGAGCCATGTGAAAGCTGTTGACATAAACGTTACACAAATCGTGCAAATGAAGCCCGAAAAGGATTTAATTGTTTCAAGGGTTCCTTGTGCGGATAAGTTCTCACTCAAATAACTTACAAGTCTCAAGCTGGTATCTGTCCACGTTTTAGCTTGTGATGTACGCAACACTGAAAGAAAATGTTTAGTTTTAACGAACGGAGACTTCTCTGGGACAACATCTTTCACCTTTGTCACTCGAATTTTGTTGTTACCATCCCTGACAGCTTGATAAATGAAATTGTTCCCGCGACCAAACAGGGTAAGAATACCCACTCGAAGGTGACTTAGAATAAAGTATGAATTCTCCGTACATTTTCGATAACACGGCAACATGTCGTCCACCGAGTCCCCAGAGCAGACTTTAGCTCGATAGCTAAATTCGGAGCTCAGAAAATGTAAATCAAGTGTACGACCTCTAGAAGAGATAGTTTTATGCCCATGGAGCAAAATCGAAATAAATTGGATCTTGAAGGGCAAACTGTTGGAGCATTTTATCCTGGAAGGAAATACTTGGAGCAATTTATATACATATTTTCATCTTCAAACATTAATAAAAGAGATGAGGCCGATGATGCCGAAACCTATCATTGCCTTTTACCACAGACTATTTATTGCAAACCAATATCTTGTTTAGGGCGAAAGTGAATGATGTAAGTTAACGCAACTTATACTTAAATTTGACATGGCCCCTACATGCGAACTCTATCCATCGACCGGCGATTGAAAAACCCTAATCCTAATACAACGACAGGAGCTGCCCCAATTACCAAACCGCTATCACGCTAAGGAAGTGGAAATTAACGGAGTTAATAGCTACTCTATGCAATATATTAATTCGACTTTGTAAGTAGATTTTTAAGCCTCAATGTACAAATAAAAAATTAAAAGGAAAAAAAAGATGTGAAGATGTGAAGATCACCGAAAGATTATATATTATATTATATATAGTGGAAAAGCTAAGAAATATAATAACCAGTGCGAAAAGTAGTGAAAAAAGAAAAATTATTTATTTAAAGAAATATAATATATATAAATATAAATTTTATATCGTTATAATCCGTATAGTCACCAAATTCCTCAATGTGGCTTGTCCACTCTGGAATACCAAAATACATCTCTAGTTCAAGGGAACCGCACGGTTCAAAATTTTACCATACAGTATATTCTCATCTCTCCTTTATACTGAATAAGATAGGTTGCATGGAAATCAATCGCGAATCCTTGACTATGTTAACCGAGAAGTATAGAGATAAGATGTTAGGTACTCTTATCAAAGGTTTGATTGGTGATTTTCCAAGATTCCTCGACATACAAGAACCGGCAGATTTGACACAGTTTTGCCTCAAATTAGAAAGCCAGAATTACGGGACTCAATACGCTATCTCATATAATGGACAATCTCGAATGTCTTAATTTCAAAGTGCCCCTCAAACTCCACTACGTAGGAACATTATATGCCATAGTGAACCTAGTCCGCAAGAAAATAAACCCACCTTCTACTCACATTTGGCATTCCTACCTTAATTAGCCCCTACTCCGTACTATCAAAATTTCTTTAGAACACCCTCGTTCAACCCGATAATAACCGACAGAATCAACCATCTATGCCAACTCGTCCACCACTTGCACCTAATCCACAGCCGAAGCCCGAACCGATGGATGTAGGTGCTAAAGCATCAACTACAAAAAATCGACCGTCGCATAATCCGCTGTATAGGAAAATCACCACAGACACAATCAGAGCCAATTCCCAATCAATTTCAACGTAGTTTCCACACGGAATATCAGGAGATTAACTGAGGTCCTAGACTACAAACAAATGCAACAATCCAGTGACGAGAAGTACAATCAGTCATTAGCAGTATACGTAGAGCAATATAAGGAAAAAGGACGCGACGGAAGAATTCGTCGATTATAGTGATATTCATTTTTTGGACTAAACGGATCTTCCCTGTTCTATTTTTAATGAAGGATGAAGAGCAGAAAAATGCTCAACAATTTGATTGATAGTGGCTTTAACAAGAATTACATTCAAGTAAACCTTGTCCCAAATTCTATTCCCAACACTCAACCCTTCTATAGGTGGAAACACTAAGGTTACTCACCACACATACACCAGTAAATTTGTTTGGCTTACAAGACACAAAAATAAAATTTTTTTTTATTAAATTTTCTTAAATCTCTCGATGCTGTCCTCCGAAACGAGAATTTAAAAGACCTATCCGCAGTAATATACACAAAACAGAACTATGTGACTATTACAAATAAAGTAAAAATGAGGGTCAAATAGGGAACTTATTCAGCAGTTAATAAATAGATATTAGGTCTCAGCATAAGAACTAAGAACAGGAATAATTAACGAAATGAAAAACTGACTTTCACCACCGTGGTCAAAGGAGAAATCCGAACTACTGATACCTCAGTTTATTCCAAATTTTACCCTTATCCAATAGCCTTAAAATATGAGGTTGAAAAACAAGTCCGGCAACTGCTAAATAATGGAATCATTTAACCATCTCGCTCCCCTTATAATTCACCGGTATGCATAGTACTAAAAACAGTCTACGCCTCTGGCGTGAAAAAATATAGATAAGTAGTGAACTATCTTAAATTAAATAGTATCACTATAGCAGATAAAGAATACCGGAAATGAATGAGGTACTGTCCCAACTAGACTAAGACAAATGATTTCAATTAGATATTAAGTCAAAAATGTAGCGAGAATTGTTAAATAAAACACATATTTTACATTCAATCATCAAAATTTATTTTGCCACCTTCAAAATATTGCTTATTCGAGACAAAATAGTACAAACTGACTCCTGAGAAATGTTGATGTTGTGTGCTATTAGACTTGGAGAATTAATTATGAATACATTAATTGCAAAGCAGCCAGCCCAGAGGGAATAATAATATTATTAGCTCCAAAGAAAAAATTCCGCAAGAATCTAATAATAAAACTACTAGTAAGTAATTCCATAAAATTTTCAAAACTCTTACTGGAGAGGTGGGGGGGGGGGGGGGTGAATTATTATAGGTGGCACACATATCACGACCTTTTTATAACTTTAATTCACAACAACATCGTGACGCAGTACCTGCCGCAACCACTAATCCTAATCATCCATAATACACAAAGCGACTCAAATTGCGCGAATATTTCAGCTGTGCATAACGCCAGCTTATCGGTGCCGGCTCCCAAATTCACTTCGAGCACTGACGGAGCGGCACAAAAACTTCTTTCATCATTAATCAGACACCTAAGGATTAAATATTATTAGCTACTGTGCTTTTAAATTATTTTTTTTCAGGTCAAAAACATATTGTGAGAGCATTAATGTATCAGGTATCACAAACATCTTTTATATTGCAAGTTGTCGAATAAATCTTAAAATTACGAAAGGAATCATTCGTTGCAAGCATAAGTGGCATAAGACAGTTAAGCGCAAGGCAAGTCCAGTCTTAAGTACATCAATGAAGATGAAAGCATCTGGTTTAGTACTGAAAAATTTACAAATTTGCAGCCATTTAGAACATTGGTAAATAGGAAACTGGAAACACAGAAAAGAACTAAAACTCCATCCATATTTCTATCAATCTAATATTATCTAATTATAAACATATTTTAGGCACTGACATGTATAGAATAATTTTGGAAGGGGTAAAAAAGGTTAGTGTTGGAAAATTCGTCACACAAAAGCTGTGTTTAGTTAGCTGCTATCCCGAGAAACGAATGAAGCTGAGGACATGGGTGTGTACATAAGTAATTTCATATGGAACTCGATGAGTGCCTCAAGCTTTTTTAAGAATTAGAAGAAAAGAATATGAGACTAAAACTGTTACCATGTGGTCGATATGAAGTTGAATTGGCACTCAAGGTAGAATCTCAAAGGAATTATCTAGGAAGATCCAGATATATGATATTGCTTATTATTTTCGTAAAATTACACAGTTGATGCAAGAATATCACAAATACCTTTATAAAAATAAAACGCTCGGACATATGGAAAAGGTTCCCTACAATGAAGAAGGAGGAAACGCATGGAAGTTATTACTCATGCTATCACTTAATGATAGATTGACGAAAGTACCTGTAATCCATCACGAAATCGATAGCGAAAACACCAAAACATGACTCATTTGGAAAAGATATATCCCCAAATCCGTATAAAACCAAATCAAGCGGACTATCAAAGGATCATTTGGCGCAAATTATCTCAAACACCAATTACAGGATCCTAAGAGGAATATGCAGGACGAATAGTACTCTTTACTTAGTCGCACGAGTTGTTAGTCATTAGCAAAAAACAAAAGCAAAAATTTTCCACACGGACCGAAAACAGCTGAAAAAGATTTATATGTGAATTATTTAATCCCTGGTGCAGGTAATGTTGTTATCGGGTCAATAAAATTTGGATGTTTTTTATAACGGAATTGAAATATTAATTCAACGATAGTACTAGAACATCTCGAAAATAATCGACTGCTAGATCTTAAAGATGTCGAAGGCATTCGTGCATTAGCGATTCGCTGGAATCAATTAACCGACATCGACAGCGTACTCGCTTAGTTTATAAATGACACTTCGAAATAGACGAAACGTCGTATTTCAATCGTAGGTCATAATACTCAAAAGCTGAAATTACCGTTTAAATAGTTAAATTGTCAATTAAAATTCTTTTAGAAAGACCAACTATTAATTTATAATGAAATAAAAAATGCGCATCAAAAACTTGTTTTTCAATGTTAGCCATTAAAAATTGCCATTGAACATTTCTCCGTAAGCCAAGATCTAAATATAAAATTTTGTTTCCATAGGTGTTAATAACTGAAGAATTCACAGCTGATAATTGTAAATCTGTGATTAATTATTTAGATGAAGTAGAAATTAGTATAGCAGAAATATCCGCGCCAGTAGCTTTTAAATAATAGTGAATTGAAGATTTATCAAAAATGTGTAGACGACTGTTCTTACGGATCGATTATCATACGTCATAGATGATGTGCGTTTTTTTTTTGGTCGCAATGAAAAGTTAAACGAACTTGTTAGTGTTACTTTGGACTTTGGTGTGATAGCAACACCAATCAGTATTGTCACTAGTTTTAGAATTATTAACGACTTCTAAAATAACGGGAACCACAACAATTTGAAGAATTGTCACGGAGTTTTAAATTTTTTTTGTCGCCACGCTGATTCAATCTGTTAATTTTTGAAGTTAAATTTTTTAAAATGTTATTAGTAGACAAGCCAGCACTGAAGGCTTACTGTTCATCTCAAACATTATATCCACGCAATTAGCTAACTCCAAAGGAGAGCCAGAATTGCAAGATTGCTCTGTTATACTCAAGAAGTCTTTGTAATCAAAGGGTTTTCAAAACACCATTAAACAAATTACCTATTTTTCTAAGCAATCGAAATGATGATTTATCACCTAACACAATATCACGAAGAAGTTTATTTAATTTTGCTGCCCGAAAGGCCTCTTTTATTTGATGAAATAAATTTATTATATGAAATTGATGCGGATGCAGATTTTCTAAAACGTCTAGAGCATTCAAAGCTGAATGAAGATAATTATATTTTTCAAACTCTCTTTAAACTCTAGCTAGCTCGAACTGTTCCCCGATTTTTTTAAACCAAAGTTTAGATGCGCTTCTCCAAATTTCTCCTATTAACAATGACAGCACAGGCTTTTAAATTGTTTTTATCAAACAATACATAAGCTCAACCTTACTTCTCTACAGGCATGCTAGATATTTATATAGGAATATAGCAAATGTTTACTCCCTAATATATTAACAAGTAATTTACTCTGTCATGCCAACAGCCAGCCAACATAGCCATAGGCATAAATAGAGTTTGCATGCGCACTCTAAGGTTCCGACTGCAAAAAAAAAAAGAAAAGTTCATGATGGGGGAATCAAGACGAAATGGAAACCAAGACGATCACCACAATACTAAAAAAATAAATTTCAACTTAAAAGGATATTTTACTGTTCACTTATAGAAAACTATTTAGGAAAAACAATAATAAATAAGGAGTAAGGAAAAAAGTTCATAGAAAAAAATAAAAGTGATCTTCACTTTTATAAATTAGACAGCAATTGATAAAAACGTTAATCGAAATACAGATCATTAAATGGTTACTCGCACCAAGGTGAATGAGATTAAAATGTTAATATCAACACATAAAATTTGGACATTGCAGTAAATAAATTATCTTGTTTATTATAATCAAATTATTACGCAGAATCATCGGACTTTGCAATTGGCTTTTGCCCAGTGCTATAAACATTTTGCTTCTGACGAAATGATTTAGTCAAATTTAATTAAAATTAACCAATGCAAGTTCGATGATAGATAATAGACAAGCGTCATCATCTATTTGACCCATTTTTTTAAAGTGATACCTCAATTGGCAGTGTCCTGTGCATAGGTCTGTGATAATCTTCAGCTCAGGCTTATTTAATGAAATGAGTTTCTCAGCCCTTTGCCGTGAATGCTGTATAAATCCCTTTGACTGCCTTAATCCCGAGAGGCTTCCTTCGTGCTCTCTCGTTTTCTTCCCAACGCTTGAGTACATTAGAAATATGGCTTCTTGCCACATAGGGATTCGGGTCCAATAAAGGGAGAGCTGTGCTTTTGGCAAGCTCATCGGCTTTTTCGTTTCCCAATATTCCCTCCTGTCCTGGTACCTAAGCCAGAGTTACCTTATTTCGCTCTGATCGTGATTTTAATTATTCCAGATAGCTCGCCACCAATTTGGAGCTAATGGTGTATGCTATCAGCGCTCTAATCGCCGCCTGGCTGTCTGTTAGTATTCTCATTTTAGATGCTGTTGTGCCTTTGGCCAAAATGTGTCTGGCACAGGTTTCAATTGCCAGGATCTCTGCTTGGAAAAGGGTAGGGCTGCTGCCTAATGGGACTGATATCTGGCAGTTTGGTCCGCAAATTCCCAGTCCCGAGGAGCCTTCCATTATTGTTCAGTATACCACTCTAGGAGCCCCTTTTCAGCGTGGGTTTTCCTATTTACCCATACATGCCTGCTCTCCATCTCTGTTTTGAAGGGTACATCGAGGTTATACTTTTGAAGCATAAGGTCCGATGGTCAATCCTTTACAGGGTCGTTTCCGAAAAGGTCTAAGATCTTCAGGTGGCCCCTGGGGTTATCATTTTTAATCGATCCCGATAGCTTGAGTTTTATCGCGCTACTAGCCGCTTCCTTCATAATGTGAAAGTGAAGCGGACTGAGGTTTAGTAGCGTCTCCTTGACTGCCGTCGGGCATGTTTTCAGTGCCCCTGTGATTCCCAGACAGTATAGCCTTTGTACCTTATTTAGTTTGGTTCTGTCTGTCTTTGTCCACCATATTAAGGCCTCATAGGTTATGATGGGTTTTACAATTGACTAGTATGACCATAGGATCATTTTAGGCTTAAGTCCCCATGTTTTTGCAAGACAGGTCCAGGTCGCACGCGTTGCTTTTTCCATCGTTTTATTTAGATGGGAATTCCATGTGAGGCGTTTATCAAGGAATACCCCCAAATATTTCGCCTCCGATGATAGTTCTATCCTCGTGCCTTCCAGCGTGAGAGGTTTAAGATTAATTTTCCTCTTTCTGGTAAATAGCACAATGATTGTTTTAGCCGGATTAACCCTTAGGTTAACCTCCATGCACCATTTAGATACTAGATCTAGGGCTTTTTGTGCCAAGACCGAAATGTTCTGGTCGTTTTTGCTCCTGATCATCATGACAATGTCATCTGCGTAACCCTGGGTGATAAATTCGGTGTTTGTTAATGTATCTAGGAGACTGTCGACTACCATCGAGCACAGGAGTGGAGATAGGAGCCTTCCTTGGGGGCATCCCCTGATGGCCAGTGCAGTGCCTGTTGAATCTCCTAGCTTGGCCGTAATTTTACGGCAACTCAGCATGGCTTTAATCCATGCAATGGTCGAGGGTTCTAAGCGCCTATGCATGGCAGCCTGCTCTATTGCTTAAAAGAAGGTGTTATGAAATACTCTTTTTAAGTCCAGGAAGATGCATAGAGCTGTTTCTTTCTCATCATAGCGGAGGGCTGTAGTGGTTGATTTCCCTTGTTGATAGGCATGTTCATGTGGATGCAGTGGTATTCTCTTTAAAGCTCCGCTGCGGATGTGGTTTTCCAACACTTTTTTAATTGTTGCAGGTATTAATTCCTTGGGACCCTTTTACAGTAGAGATGGAAAGATACTCCGGGGGATTTGAAGAGTTTAAATTAGTTTATGGCCCATTCTACCCTTCTGGGAGTGAAGATACGTCCCGAGAGACTTACAGCACCTTTAGGAAGTTTTTTTGAACCTTCAGGTGTACTCTATGTCTTTTACCCTGTTTGCAGGATAGATTCTGGAAAGTGAGTCTGGAAGTGTAACTCTAGATTTTCCTTTCCATCCTCTGTAAAGGTGCCTTTGCCGTTACGTAAAAGGCGAATGCCATTTAAGTGATCTTTTTGTATTCTAGCTGTGGTAGTAGTAGATCATCAATACCTTCACTGAACTTTCTCTAAGTCCTCCTCTTGAATCTTCTCATTTCCTTCCTATAGAGGGTTAGGGCTTCTTTATATGGTTCCCATAATCCAATGCGCTCTGGCTCTGTTGAAGAGCTTCCTGGCTTTGGCTCTTAATCCCTCTAGTTCCCTATTCCACCAAGGAACATTTTGCATTGTCCTTCTGGTTTTTATAGGTCAATTATTTTCATATATGGAGAGGATCTTGTGTGTAAATTGGGAGGAAAATGAGTCCAGGTCTTCTTGGCACAGGATGGGGCCAATTGGTGATTTCTCCAATCCTTGCTTTACCTGTTCCTCGTAACAGATCCAATATGTCAGTTAGGGTACCCTTCTTTCTTCCCGGCCTTTATCTCGAACCTTATGTGTCTATGATCCGAGAGTGAGGTTTCTTTTGACACGTGCCAATTGGTTATACTATTACTTGTTTTAGATGTGACTAGAGTAAGGTCAAGCACCTCATTACGTATGGCATTTTTAAAGGTGGGTTCTGTTCCCTTATTGGCTATTATTATCATCTTTTGAGTTTGTTGCGCTGCTGCCCCATATTGTATGGTGTGAGGTGATTATATGTTTTTTAATTTAATGTTTAAGTATATTTTGACAAAGTATTTAGGGAACAATTTTCTTGCAAGATAACTAAAATCATTTCACGATGTATACGAAAAATTAATACGTGATTTTATTTTGAAAATTTTTTATTAAATATACACAAAGAGTGCTGTCAATATCAACCTAACGGATACACCGCCTCCGTACTCGCACATCTCCTGAGCCTGCTTGCATGGGCAGCCTCAAACCGACCTTACTGCTAGGTACACTCACAAAATATTATAGTTGCTAGTTATTAAAGTTATAATTTCGAATAACCTTCGACCTCATACATTTTGTGGTTAGAAAAAATTTGTCATAAACCAATAATAATAAAAAAACGCGTTAAATTAATAAGTAAACTCATATCAATTTTTTAATATCTAATCTAGAATCTTTAAGAATCTGATAAGGTAGGCTAAGCGCTTCTCATGCGAACATTTCTGCAGCAATGTAGAAGGAGTGACCAAAGCCAACCGACTTCAAAAGATTCTTTCGTCATCCCTCAGCACACCCAGTCTTCTGAAAAAAAGTAAGAGAGATTGGATCTCTTCGTGACGCGGGAGTTGCTAACTAAAGCACATTTTCATGAATGAACCTCGGTGCAACCCAGCAAAACTATGGGAACCCTCATTCCCAACGAAATTGCAAGGAAAAAAAAAGGTAGCAAGAGGCTGGACTGGGATATAAACCGTTTCCTGCCCTTCGAATCTCCTGGAGTAGATTGCGTTATTCCGGCTGAGTTTTAGAGAGCCCCAAGACTACTAACTCCTTGACTGATGTCCATCTTTGAAGCTTGTCTACGTGTAACGGCCATTCTTGCATCCTGGGAGGAGGTTAAGGTTATCTATATCCCAAAAGAGAGAAATATCTTCCGCTACAAACCCAAGGATCCCCATCGATTAGTCTATCGTCGATCGTGAACCCATCGACATTTTCAACCTCCCAACATGCGTACGAAGGACAGAATTGCACACCCTTGTTCGCCAAATAAAGAGAACCTTATAATATAAGGAATACACGCTGGCGGCGTTCTTAGACATTGAGGGCACATTAAACAACATCAAACCAATAGCAATCACCGCCTCCATGCGAAGACTGGACCTTGACAGACCAGTGACTGCACTGATAGACAAGATGCTTCGGAGCAGTCATCAGTTAAAATCTTAGGTCGTCTTCCAGTAGGAAACACGCGGGTAGGGAGACACCTCAAGATGGAGTCCTGTCACCGCTCTTATGGAACCTAAACTTAAAAACTCTACTCCGAGATCTTGATGGCACGATAATGTAGGGGATTGCATACGCGGTTAATATAGCTATTCTAATCCCGGGAAAGCTACTAGAAACACTGTCCGAGTCACCATTTGGAGCACCAAGTGTGGACTACATTTGCACCCAGACAAGAAGGAAGTAGTGTTATTCACTAGAAAGCATAAGATTCCCACTTCTAAATTGAGTGAGACTTAACTTCTCAGACCAAGTAAAATACTCGGGACTGATTCTGGACAGGAAGTTGGACTGGAAATCCAACATAAAAGCAAAAGTAAGGAAGGCCACTACGGCGCTCTATACACCTATCCCCCGATTTACACGGTACTCGATTTACACGATTTCACTTTTACACGATTTCACTTTTACACGGTTTTTAAAATATGGAATTTAAAAAAAAAAATGTCCACACATTTTTTAATTCCGTTCGATTTGTTTACATTGATCGTAATAACTCTAGGAATTCCATTTATTCCAACCTAAAAAGTGGAACAAAAAGTGTATTCCTATTTTTCCCGGTACAATGAGAGCCAGTCCCAGTCCGTCGCTCATCAAGTCGACATGGAGTGGACTAGTGGAATAATAGCAACGCGATTTTGTAGAAGCAGGAACTGTAAAAAAACGCGTCGCTCTCATTATATCAGGGCTCTTATGATCAAACTTTATACATATTCATGTGATTTAGTGGAATAAATTAGCAACACAAAGGTATTCTTAAAAACTTTATATGTATTTACTGGTATGTAATAAACAATTATATTGTTTGTAGAATTTTTATAATTTTATTAAAATCTTAGGGATTTTATCATGCAAAAAGAAATTAAGAAAACAGCGAATGAAAAGAAAAGTTATATCTTTAGAAAGCAAAATTAAAATTTTAGATCGCCTAGATAATAGAGAAAGAGTAAATGCTATTCCATGAATGAAGCCACAATAAGGACAATAAGAAAAAATGAAGACTGCATTAGAAAAAGTGTAGCAGCTGGATCTTCTACGAGTATAAGCACAGTTTCATATGTAAGAGATGCTGCAATGGAAAATATGGAAATAGCATTAATGATATGGCTAGAATACACTACTCAAAAACTGATTCCAATTGATACTAATATAATTACAAATAAAGCATTGAAGATTTATGAAAAAATTAAAAATCAGTTATAATCTACTTCTTCAGCTGAAAAGAAGGCATTCTTTACATAATCTAAAATTAAAAGGAGAACAAGCATCTGCTGATTCAGATAACCATTAGTTATTAATAAATCAAAAACGCCACGCTCATTTAAGGGAATAGATCTTAAAAACCTTCCCGTTTATTGGATGGCCAATAAGAAGGCCTGGGTTACTGCCACACTTTTCAATGAATGGTTTCATAACTTTTTTGTTCTAGACGTTAAAAGGTATTTAAGTAAAAAAGGGTTGTCTTTTAAGGCTCTTCTTTTAATTGATAATGCATCAGGCCACCCTCAAGACTTACATCACGAAAATTTACAAGTTGTATTTTTACCCAAGAATACAACTTCTTTATTACAACCCTTAGATCAAGGGATAATTTCGACTTTTAAGGAACTGTACATCAAGCGAACCTTCAAGTACATTTTAGAACAAATGGAAAATGATAAATCTCTCTCAATTTCGGATGCTTGGAAAAAATTCACAATCTTAAATTGTGTTAAACATGTTGGCATATCATATACGGAGATTAAGCCATCAACGCTGAATGCCTGCTGGAAAAAATTATGGCCAGAAGTGGTGAAAGGTGGAAATTCCGTATTACCATTGGAGCACAAATATTATCAAATAACGGAGATAGCGCATACAATAGGAGGAGAATTTTTGAAGATTTTATTGAGACAGATGTTGTAGAACTAATGGCGGACAAAGAACTAGATGAGAATGATTTAGTTGACATGGTTAATGGACCAAATACTCGTAATAGTGATCCTGATGAAGAGGAGTCTGACCCAGTAACGTTCACAGCAAAAGTTATCCGTGAAGGACTTAGATTAGGGCGAAAATTGGGTAATCATTTTGTACAAAATGATCCAAATGTCGAACGAGCTCTCCTACTTCAGCGAAATATTAATAAATGCTTAACTCAATATGAGGAGCTCTGTAAGGATTTGACCAAAAACCAAACACAATTGTTAATTACGGATTTCGTTACCAAGGTTCAGCGATCTGAAATTGCTTCTTATTCATCTAACAACGAAAGTGAATTGCACCAAATACTATCGAGTGATGAAAGTGACATCATAGTAAACAGAAAGAAAAAACGAAGAGTCTATGAAAGTGATAGCAGTACATAATGAAATTTTTGGTTCAATTTTTTAATTTATATTTCTTGTTTCTACACGTAAAATGAATTATATACACTATTATTATTCTTATGTTTTTTAAGATGTATTTAGTTTTATTTTACTTTGAAATAAATAACTGAATTATGCACATTTAGTTTATTTTCGATTTACACGGTTTTACGTATAAAAATCATCTATTTCGATTTACACGGTTTTCTCTGGAACCTATCTTCCGTGTAAATCAGGGGATATGTAGGTGTACTTACAATAGGGTGATCGGGAAAAAGTGGGACCTGGAGCCTCTATAGCACATTGAGCTCTTCGTGAACGTGATCACACCGTTTATGGTCTACAGTGCAGTGGTTTAGTGACCAGTCTTGGAGAAGGCTTGTCACCGGAATGCGTTAGAATAGGTCCAAAGAAGTGCCTCACAACTAATCACAAACGCTCTTAGAACAACCCCAACTAAGGCGCAGTTTATTGCAGTGATACTTTTTGGAAAGCAGATTGCAGTCAAGGCGAGGTTAATTCGATAAAACCATGGACATGTACGGAATATGGATATTCTAGGATCCTTAGAGCTCGTACCCCTGATCTGGATTACATTATTTCCTTTAATAACCCTCCTTTGATACCAAATTAAAAGCCCACATCCCGTCCAAGCGGGACTGGGAAGAGGGCTTTTCTGAAGAACTAAACTCCATTCAGACTTATGTTGACGGATCCAAGATAGAAGACAGAGTTGGTAGCGGTATCTACTCCGAGAAACTAGGCCTTTAGATATAATTCCGACTACCTAACCACTGTAGTGTATTCCAGTCAGGTTATGGCTACGCAGGCAAAGAATTGGCTACTCAGGGCCTCACAGCTCCTGAACAGAGTATCTCTATCTACTACTGACAGCCGAGCCGCAATCAAATCACTTAGTTACTGGCGGTGGACCGTGGGTCCCGGCTAAACCAACTGAGGAGCTTAACATCAACCTCATTTGGATGCCCGAAGAGTGATGTCCAGGGTAATGTTCTGGGGGACGAACTCACTGGACGCGAAACTAATCTACCAGAAAAGAATATCTTACAACATGTAGGGGCACCCCTAGCCTCTCGTAAGATGGAGATTGATAGATGGTACGAAAAGATCGCCAACAAGACGTGGAAACGTGAGAACACATGCTACTACCTAGCAGATCTAGCCAACCTTTCACCGGAACAGGTGGGTGGAACTTATTTCATTTGGAAGGAGCCATCAGTGAAATAGTAGCGATAATTACCGGACACTGCCAATTAGGCAAACATGCCGAAAGGCTCGGTATACCTTTTAATGACTTCTGCAGAAGGAGAAGAAAGAAGTACATATTAAACACCTCCGCTGACATTTCCCAGCTCCTGCAATAATAATGATTAAAGAAGTTCCTAGTTTTATTTTTAAAGTAAAAAAAAACATAAATTTTGTTTCTTGTATTTTACTTGCAATTCAATTAAGTGCACGGGACTCACCGCCTAAAAATATACGCCACGCTTCAACTTTAGAATAATTTGATGGATTTTATCAGATCCTCAAAATAAAAACATTCGCAAAATTCAAGCTTAATAACACTTATTTTATTATTTTGCCTTTTTTAAGTCTAAATTTACTTGGTTACATAAACATAATATATTATTCAACTCTTCAAAAATCGGCTATTTATGGAAAACAAATATTGCACCACAAATCTATTTTGATATGAACCTGGAAATCTGACTTCGTTTATTAAACTTCGACTTTTGATAATACGATTTTATCATGATATGAGATATTTTTGTGGAATAATCTATGTTATAATAATAATCTGCACATAAATTATATTTTCTAAATCAGAATATCTACTATCTGAGAATTCACTTAACATTTCCTCGCCTGCTGGATATTAAATCAATCTTTGTTTATATTTTTAGAATATAAATTCTAAAACTTCCTTTGAGTATAATGTAGCCATCTCTTGCTCAAAATAAACCGTATCAGACCTTTCGTTTTTTCCCTTAAATTTTATTAAAGCATCTATCAACTTTTTTACGAATAATTTAACCACACTGTTGAGTTTAAAAGTAAAAATACAAATTATAGCATCCTCGAAGTATTTGCAATTTAAAAATAAAAAATAAAACATAGTTCTTAGCCTATATTTAGATCACAATTTAAGCGACTTTACTGCAAAAGCTAAAAAATCATTTTGCCCAAATATCCTACGGATGTGATTCCAGCTGGAGTAAGATTGGTTGGACAGATGGACAGAAGACTAATAAGATTTTTATTTCTGTGTGATATCCACGACATAATTTACGACTTTTTCAATCGTACTCTCAAGGAGAAGTTATCCTACACCCCGAAAAGCTACCACCCCTCGGAAAGACAAAATATTCTTTCAGAAATGTTATTCTTCTTGTAGCGACATTTACATTTTAAGATGTTGACAGCTTTATAATTTCACAAATTTCCAATTTTTCTGGGAAGGACATGTGCTGAATTTCATCGTGGGAGTGCTGGTATAATGCATACAGTAACATTTCACTCTTTGGGTAGAGCAACGACTTTGCAAAGGTTATTGTGCTATGTAACATTCAAAACAATTTTGAAGAAAGCCTTAAAAAAGTATTATGTTTGAAGGAGATACGCGTTTTTAAAGGTAGACACGATGATTAAATTAAGTGTGTTTTACATCTGAGACCCCTTATCTAAAATTTTCTGAAAGTCATCGCACAATATTCCCGCACTTAGAATAGGATATGTCATGCAATCAAAATCTCTAAGCAATTGTATTAAAATGATCATCATGACAGTGAAAAAATCATGAAATTCCAGCATGTATCGTTTCAGTTTCCTTTCCTATAGGTTTAAATTCTAATATCATCGCGTAGTTGTAAGAGAATATGCTTTTCTTTGTTCAGCACTCCTCCAGGACACCAGACACATATGTGTACTAGGACGTCAGAAACAAATTTTCCCGCATAATTATTCCGCACAACTCATGAAATAAACCAGCAAAGGGTAGCCTATAGAAACAACCTCCTGTCTCAAACAGGCAGTTGCAACCTCCTTGGAGGAGGCAAATGGAAAACTTTTAAAATTGTCCGCCTTACGAAACTGTAAAATTCTTGCAAGATGATTGAAATTATTCCTTAGATGGGCACAAAAATATGAGAAGAACTTGAGCACACTTTGTGGGGTAATATGATTTATTTCTGAATTGCAATGAATAATGTAGAAAAAAGTTGACACTCTCGTAAATTTAGAGTATTCCAACGTCAACTAAAAAAAGTCTGAAATGTCATTTAATAATGAAATATGAAAGACGAACCAACGTAGCTACATATGAAGTGTATCGATACAAACCATACTCATATGCATATCTATAACAAACAAATCTGGAATTCCACAGAGTGGAAGCTCAATAATTTTTTATTACCTTCTTTAGCTTTTATCCCACATCCAAAAACAAACAATGGAGTGACCCGAAAAAGTATTTGTGTGATACACTAACATATAGGAACTGGACCGTGACTCGTTTCAGAAAAACTGAACCATTTTTGGTCCAGATCTAAAACTGTCAAGACAAATTGTGCCATTTATGGTACTCGAAAATGTTGCATAATCACGTTTAAATTAAACTAAAGAGCAGATAATCAAACTGTTATAAATTTCCGTTATGTCAAGATCGGTTTTTAGTTTCTTCACAAAAATGCCCGAACACAAATCAGGACTGGACTTCTATCCCGTACAAAAACTCACTTCAAAAATGAACTAAATATTAATATTGATTATAAAGCAGCTTCAAAAGGAAATTATAGTATGACTGTATTATATAGAGTAACTATTACCGATGCCCTTACTTATTCAAGTTTGTTTACCTGGTTTTTCGATGGAAAAAAGGGCTAAGAAAAGTGATATATACATGCAAAACTGCTCTCGATTAATCAGAAAGGCTTCCTGACTGGATTCTTTTTCTTCTCCATTTTAACCAACGACGGGATTGAAAGCAAGCGCTTCTATCCCCGTTTCGATAAGACACAACGATAAAAATGGTTATTTAAAATGGATGAAATAATCACTTATGTTGAATGACCATTATAAGAAGTTAAATGAAATTGCAAATATACATTTATTCATCTGGAAAAGAAAAATGTTTGAAGCTTTTCACGGCTTTTGAGGAAATTTTGTAGAAACTTTCATTTGGAGTTCAAATTATTTTTCTAGATCGACTGAACGTTGACAAGCTTTGTCAAATTTAAAGTTCTGTTTACTCATGCTGATACTAGCTGGTCGTCAAAATATAATTCAAATAACTTTTATATGCTTAACTACCATAAGTTACAAACATTTTATATTCTATTGCAGAAGAAACGGGTAAAAGAGCATGTAGAACTGAATCTGTGCCTTCAGCTAAATGTATTTTGGAAGTAATTAACTTGAAATTCGTTCGTTTATAGGTTGTAAAGTAAAATATGCACAATCGCATATGATAAGGAAGCGTCCATAATATTTCATAAGCTGTTTCAGACTCAAATTACAGTGACATTAAAGTATTGCGTGTATTAATACACGTCGCTTGTCCTTTGTATTTCATATCAGGTCCCATCCTCAACATTCTAAAGCGAAGAACATGTTGTAATGAATAACTTCTCTCTATACTCTCAGTGATGTGATGTTTGTTGCACTGGTGAATACGAGATTTATTTGTGTGTACGCTTACATCCTGTAGGACCAAAACTTTCTATAGGTATAACAAGCCGTGAAGTGGTCCGCCGCACGCACACTATATTTTACTTCAAGGAATTTATAGATGATTTCTAAATCATTTATAATGATTTAGAATTTCCTACTTTGGTCCTTAAATTAACTTCAATGAAGTAATAAAAGAATTAGATATGAAAAAGTTATTCGTAAATTTCCAATAAGATCATCGTGTTAGAAATCCTTGATCCTGGAAATGTATATAGTATGCGGTACGATGGGTTTGAGCGCTCGGGAATACCAAATATGTGGTAAAATTAATAATTTGTAATACCCGAGCGTTCAATAACTCGTCAACGGATTTTTGAAATCACTGATTGGGAATGGAATGTTGAAATTATTCGATATTCAAAAATTTTAAAACAAACCGGATAAATACAAAAGCTTACGCACAAACAGACCAGCGGGCAATGTGGAACCAAGACCAAAACAAAAAAATTAAAAACCGATCTTAAGAATAATTTTCATTACCAACAAAAAATTATCTGGTAAGGACAATCTCAACCCTTTAGAAGATACAGGATGATTTATAAATTGACACATCTTTATTTTGAATTTAATCTTTTGCAGGGACGTCAAACTCAAGTAAAAAACCACTATCCCAATATTATATCCAAAATTTAGGTTTTCCCCACATTTTCTCCAAAATTCATTCAATTAACACAACAATTTCTCATTTTTATTTAAATGCCCATATTATTACTTTCCAAAGAGGTACGTTAAGGAAAAGAATGCAAATTTATTCGTGGATAACCATTTTGTATTTTAATGAAATTAAACTAAACTTAACGCCAAAATACGTTTTATTCAACTAAAAATTTATTTAAATTAACGATAATATTTCACAAAAGCTGCTAAAAGGTCCTCTGCCACTATTGATGAATGTCAACAACCTGCTTATACTTCCCTGTTTAAGGTATATTATAGCCAGTATTTTCGTCGCTGCAGTCCAAATTCTGTTAAGTCCTCTCTGCTGTTAACATGACGTCAATAAACTTCATCCTTAATCTTTTTCTGAATAAAATAGTTTAATAGTTTTAACTCTGGAGATTTACGAGACAATCAGTCTACCTCGTCCAATACAGCGTTCAGAAATTTTTTCAGTTAATTTTACCTTCGCAATGTTACTAGTACGCTCTGGTACTCCATCGTGTTTATAAAACATTGGTTTTATGTTATCTTGAGATGTATTCTGTTCTATGTGGGTTAGTATATGACAGGATATGAAAGATTTGGAAGGTTCTGATATTCTTCCGTCCATTGAATTCGGTCTAGAAATGCTCTGTTCTCTATGTCTAAGCCAAGCGTAAAACTCCAATCTTCTCTCGGAATTTCCTTCCAGTAATCTTTATATATATATATATATGACTGTAATATCTCTCGATAAATAACCCTCCAATATTTAGCTTAAGTCACTCCGAATCATCTAGCGACTCATCTTGTGCTGGTTTCAGCGTTTTGTCTAATGATGGATAGTTATTTGCTGTTCAACATCGACAGAATTTTCCGATGTTCCAAATCGCGATTCGTTGCTATTTTCAACTTCTATTAACCTCTCAAAAGTCCGCAAAAATACTCGCCTTTGAGGTTCACGTCGATTAAGAAATATTCCTTCGTTTCCCTCTTATTATGCCTTAAATGTAAATTATGATATATGTATGTATAGGCTTAGTCCTCAAAAACGAATTCGCTCATATATTAATTATTTCAGCTTAAGGAAACTTGTAGTTATCTATTAGTTTTTCAACTATAATCAATATTATTTTTAGCTAACTCTCTTTTATTGCAAAATTTCCAATTAGGCATAATTTTGAGTGTCAGGATACTTGGATGGCTAACATAGGCTAATAATGACAATAAAATAAAATCCATTAAACTGGTTTGACTGTCTGCTGTCTGCTGTATCTGCAGTATCTGTTTTATTTATCCTATCTACTTTATAATTTTTATTGTTACTTTTTTATTTACTATGTTTTTGGTAGAAACAAACCTTTATTTAGCAGATATGGTATATCATATGTGTGCATTACTTAAAGAATGCCCATCTTTCGGGCATTTCCGGATTCCATTCCTGAAGAAGTGCTCGTCCTTGAAGGGAATCCAATTATGAAGCCAATTTCGGATATTTTCATAAGAATGGAACTGTTCTCTACCGGATGAGATAGTAATCTGCAGGTGCAATGTCTGTTGAATACGGCGGATATTATAGCACTTCTTAGTTCTGCCCTTCTAAGTATTTTTTAACCGATAGAGCAATACTATATGTGGTCCAACATGTCGTATAGATTCTCCCATTCAGATTGTTTTCTCCAATAGCTCGCTTTAAACGGATGAGTTGTAGACATCGCTAGTAATGGTTTCAGAATGTTTTAGCAATTCATGATATACAACACTCTTCCCACCAGATATATATATGTATGCATAAACCTTGTCACAATGAATATCGCACTTTAGCTGCGATGGACTACGTTCACCAAGCTATACGCAGACTTTTTTACGTTTAGGATTCTCATTTTCATCTCCTGTAACATGTAAAAAAAACCTTTTTCTGTTGTCTTTGAAGCAGTATTTCACAAATGGTATTTCAGTTTTCTTGTTGCCTTTCGATTAATTCATTTGGGAACTAATTTAATTGTTTTTGAAGAAATTCCATTGTTAACCGTTTTCAACAGTTGATCATTCAATTGGCTGCTGCCAATTCTGTTTGAGTTTGGCATGGATTTTCATCAAGTAATGCTTCTATTTTTTTCATCATTAAAATTTTTTGTTTATCTTTTCGTTCAGCTTTTTCAACATCGAGAATAAATTCTTTAAATTGTCTGAACCATCTTTTGAACATACCATCAGTAAGAACATTTTTACCGTACTATTCTACAAGTAAAGCAGAAAATTTCTTTAAATTATAAAAGTATAACAAAAATTTCCGTAAATGCTATCCATTTTTAATAGAGCAAAAATAAATGTTGTAAACAATTTAATTGATTGCCTAGTATATTCTAACATTAAGATTAAAGCTGGTCAAATACATACATATTAAGTCGGTTCATACGAATCAGGGGCACGCCGAATAATTCTAAGATTATTAAATTTATTAATAATGAGTAGTGCATCGCCTACACTAAACAACTAATTATAAACTTTACGATAACCACAGAACAGTTGCAGGAATGATTCACATCAGTTTCACTAAAGGACACACAATACGTAGATTAATAATAACGGTTTCCTCAATTATCTGATTACTTATATGAATAAAACTCCCTTCGTCGAGATTTCTGGAACTTTAATAACAACTTGACGAACGTTTTAACGATTGAACATTTTCCTTCTTCGTCGTTGCCAAAATTCGTACCCATCTCTTCTGTTCCAGAATGCCTGCCTAAGAGGTGTCCCGGGCAGAGCCCCTTTTGTTCCCAGATACATACTTATAAGAGCCATATCCGAATTCCCTCCGCCTACAGAGTTTATAAACGCCAACGGTAAAATGCCCCATCAACCTTAAACAGATTTCCATGAAAACACTTCTCACACTTTTTCTGTACGTAATTTCCGATATTTGAATGTCGTCCTTTTAATTTTTTTTTTTTTGTGTTCCTTGCTTAGCCCAGAATGAAGCATTTGAAGATAGGAAATTGTCGGTGAGTGTTGAGGAGGAATGGAGCTGCTCTGGTGACATGAATGGGCTTCCAAAACTTCATCTTCCTTTTCTTTCACATACTTAATTGAGTACTTTATTAAGCGGAGACAGCACGTAAATTATATAGTTCTGTTATGCTTTTGTTAAATTCGTGCCAAGTTTTATATCTTGAAGAAAATAGGCTGCATTTGTGTAAGATAATTAATAATCAAATATGTTTTTATGATTGGGAGTGCTGCATTATAAGAATCTTTCTCCCCTTTTAAAATAAAATTTAATAATGAATCTTTCTATAGAAATTTTATTCATTATGTACTTTTTCTTTTAAGATTTTCTCAGTAAAATAACAAAATCATGACAACTAGAATTTTTTAATGAAAGACTTCGAATTTTCATAAAATTTTTATTTGCATGAAATTAATAGATATTCATCAGTAAAAAAAGGCCAACATATATGTACATATATACCAACTTTCTTCTAGGAGGTAATTCTGAAAAAGAAGAGTCAATATTTAAAAGGCCCTAATTAACAATTAGTACAATTCAAGAAGCCGTGTTTTAACATACACGAATCGATTCTTTGAAGTGTCCAAATCAACGTTTCTTCCGACTTAAAATATTATTAAGGGGAGGAACTATTATTCTGTATTGTCAAATTTCAATAATATTAAAAAACAATAGTCTCCGGAGAAGGAAAGGGAATTTTGATCAAACTTTGTTTATGCATTACAAATTATAATTTATTTCTTCAGACTATTGCCATTAATTTTATTCTAACGACGGTCAAATTTTATTGTGTCTGAAAATTTAAGTACAATATGGATTAGTAAAAAGAGTGGATAAATGTTTTTTCTTATGTCCGGTTCTTATGTGCACTGCAACACTCATTTCAATAAAATGTTCACCATCACAATGTTAATGAACCTTTTAGAGGTTACTAGAATAGGTTGGAGATTTTACCCTTTTGCTTACATATTTGGTTGACACGATAGACCTTGCCATTAATTAATCGTTTTCAAACAAATTTCAGACAATTAAAAACTATCCCATTACTTACAAACGTTTTTTGTTTTACCAGCATAAATATAGTGGCAGTCACCAAAACTTGAAGATGGGCACTCGCCCATGCCTACGATATTGGAACAAATCTCAGCTTTGCAAAGAACCAAAATTAAGCTTGTAATATTTTATCTTTGACAAATAAACTACTTAAAAATGTAACATTTTCTCAGTTTTAATGATTGTTTTCTTTGCAAAAAAATTATGCTTACACACAATTTACTGTCAAATGCGTGGACTAAAATTCTTTTTATACACTAATTGTTTTTCCAATTTTCTTCTCCATTTAATAGCTGTCGTTAAAAAATAAATAAACAAGAAGATAAAATCTCAGTAAAACATTAAGATGGTGTTTTATTTTGAAAATCAAAACCGTGAATATGTCTCTCGGCTAGTTTACAAAAGTCAGCAGTTAATTAGAAACAATTTCATACTTTCAGTTCCGTAAGTAATTCCGCAAATACTTATTTTGTCTGTAAAACAACGACCAAGATGACCTAGATGCAAGAGACACTGCCTTTTAATTAAGTCCAAAGCTGATGATTTAGCACTTTTTCGGTTGACTACTGGCGCACGTGACTATGCAGAAGATAACTAATCAAATAGCCTCATAACGCCGGAGGATCCAATTTCATTAAATTACAAACTTCACGGGCATTTCCAAGCAAACATTTTCAAAATAAAGTCTTCACACAGCAAATTCTGATTTTTTTGTTAAAGTGTCATAAACGAGTCTGATCTTATCTGGGTCTTATTTGTCTTCGGGTGAAATATTGAAAATTGGAAGAAGTCGGCCTAAAGCTCAAAAAAGTGAGTGATTTAGTGAAACAGTGAATAATGAATCTTTAAAAAAAAAAACCTTCCATATCCTTCTAATAAATAGAAGTAATTTATTCCTGGCACAGTTTCAAAGCACTTCTGGTTTTACGGAAACACATGTTTCGATTTTGTGTAATAAAGGGTACAGTAGAGGAATTATGTCCAGCTGAGCACGAAAAATTTAAATACCTTGGGAGCAATTTATTTTTTTTGGCCAATTTACTAGTCATGCTTCCATTCCAGCTACCCATTTTGAATGCCGAGTATTCCGAATTCTTAGCGAAAACCTTCAACTCGTTTTGTGAAATAACATTGGACGAGCTTGTTAATATGCTCTCCTAACAGTAACCTTCCCTTTCCCCACGGTGCATCATGAGCGAAACTATGAACGAACTGTACTAATCCAAACATAAATTCTCAAATAAACAATAACATTAAGGGTAAGAGCAGAAAAAACAGAATCAGGCAAGCCACCCAAGGTACTCCGTAAACGAAGCGCTAGCATCTCCAAATGCAGTCAGCGAAGGAAAGGATGCAGGAAACAATTGCAAAAAGAACTAGCCACATTTTCCTCGCCTCCACTGTTATTCTTTTCTTTATGTGATTTTTTCTTTTTGCAATAGTTTTACTCAACAATAGACACATGGGGGTTGCGATGTACATACTTCCATTGGCGCCCTAGACTGTGCTGCGAAAGCATGCATTCATTCTCCTTTATCTTTTTTCGACCTTAGTCCCGTTAGCTGTCCAACCTTGGAGCTTTGAAATATTCAAATAAGTGACCAAAACTCATATAGCGAACAACTGAAACATGTTTAAGTTCCAATGAACCTTATGATTTTAATTTTACAGGACTTAAATGTCCCCTAGAATACAAAAAATCCGGAATTTCTGGAGATTTCATTGCGACGCCATGCGATTTGAGAAAAATGTCGCGAACTATCAAACCACTTACGCATAGATGCAAAAGGACAGTTCACGACTTGTAAATATCGATGATTTCAAACAGCCCGCATCCGTATATTTTTTTTTTCGTTGTGAGTTACCACCGGGGAATATTAATAGAGTGCGCGCTTGACAAAGAAGTGTCGCCACCCATCTCCAGATATTTCCAAAGGTGTAACATACCATTTTGGCATTTCTATAATAATTGATTAAAAATTCGTTTTTATTGTTTTGAAGAGAACCCCACCTCACAGCTACCCCAAATTCAATTCTTCAGATTGCATAGTAATTCTTAATGTGTTTGCGCCATTTAAATTTTTTACGATTTTCCCTATTTTTGAAACAATCACCATTCCCTACAAATGAGGAAATTACTCCACCTATCCTAAATTTAAATTAATTTAAAAACCTTCTCGAAAGTCGACGCGCACAACGAGTAACGCTGGCTAAAAATCCTTGGAGAACCAATGACGTGACGTTAATATTTTTCTGTGCGCCTACGACATCGCCTTCCTTTCGTTCGTTTCAGCGTTACCTTCAGTCAGTCAACGCATCCTCTCTTCCCACAGAGAGACGGGGTCTGGAGATGTTCTTTTTAGCTTTGCGACTCCGGCGAATATTAAGGGACTGGGAGCTTGACAAAGAACTTTCGACCACCTTCCACAAATGTTTTACCTGTGCGTAAAGATTTCACTTACCCCTTTGCTACTTCAGTAATAACTAACTTGGATTTTTATTTTATAGCTATGGGCTATGGCTCCCTTTGTTTTTTTTTCCTTTGGGAGGCTACACAGGGGAATAGTATGGATCCACAAAGAACTTTCAACTACTTCACTCAGAAATGCGTGTACAAAGGTATTCGGTGCCAATACCTTTTGACCTTTCAATTATAATTTTTTTGGATTAAAATTTCGTTTTTATTTACTTTAAACAGGATTCCACCTCAGAATTCAACAAGCACAACAAAGAAGAAGCGGACTTAAAATCGCCGCGGATTCTTTGGCCGTTGGCGTTGCTTACAGCTTCCTACGCCCATTGCTCAAAAAATCCTGAACGTATAATCATCATGTACGTCTTAAAAGATAGCCCCGCCTGAATTCTATCTTAGCTACTTTCCCCAAGCTTTCCTTTCCCCTTTTATCCGTAAAAATAATCTTAATAAGGACTTCCAACATTTATTTTCTAGTATTATACCTGAATTTCTTCAAACTTATCATGTGGGAACGATAAGACCTACGGCTCGGTTTCCATTTTATGAAAAAATATATTTTAAGGTGATGGCTTAATTTTCTCTTCACTGGCATTATTGCTTCCCTTTCTCTTGATCGCGCGTTCATCCATTCACCGATTAGCTGATTGAAGTAATCTGACCTATTTAATAAAATGTAGTCCGAATACATTTATTAAATTGAATGTCAAGGCCTGTGAGGAGCAACCATTACCTACCTCAGCGAATGAATAGCGTCTGGCTTTATCTGGCACTTTTTCGAAATATGGTTGAAGATATGCATTTTAAATTTTCTTTTGTCGGCCCCAACTCCTAGAGAAATGCACTTGTTGTTCGGAATTTTCCTATTCAAGTTGGCTTCATAAGGCTGTATGTACGCTTTAAGGTACTGAAGGAAACATATTCTTACATTTCCATACGACTTTTCTTTCTTCTCACCTGGGTACATAATATAACCTATTTACTTGATTTTTATTTTGGTTGCAAATAGTCTCTTTCTCTTCCTCTCTCTTGGGAATATTTACTCTCCCATTCTTCCTTAAGTATTACTTGTAAGAGGCATACGCATTTGGTTTTCCTTTTGCTCTTTCTGTACTCTTCGCACAGTGCGTTGGGGCAAAGATCATGAATTACTAGATGGGACACTCGTGACGTAGTCCCTTATCCTTTTTCGACCTTGGTCCCCTTAGCCCACTGACCTTGCAGATTTTGCTAAAAGTGGATAGCAATAGCGGAACGAAAATTAAAATCACGTTTCACCACCCAGAGCAGCGCACACGTTTGAATACGTTTGGCCCGCCTTTAAAAATGCACAGTGAAAAAATGTAAGCAGCCCGCATCCGTATATATATTCTGAGTGTGCTACCTGCCTGTTCGCCATTCTCAATTCAGGATTTCCCTATGCTGGAACATTGCCTGGGGACGGCACTAACACCATGCATGCAGAGGCACACAGCAAGCCCAACAGATTGGCCCGCCTTTAAAAATGCGTGATAAAAAACGCTGCATTTTATTGCCTACACTGTAAATGCTGTAGATGAGAATTTTCGGCTGCCTATTCTTATTTTTTTCGTTCTTATTGGAATTTATATAAGACATAGGAAACAGTAGTTCTTTGCTACTTTCTCTAATGGAAAAATTTTCTCCAGGCAGTTTTAGAAGTTGCATATGAGTTAGAGCTTTAAGCTTTTATAGAGAGTGTCACATCTAGTAATTCATGATCTTTGGCCTTGGCCCACAACAAATACATTAATCTATTAATTATTATTAGGATGTTGAATTTTTTTTGTATGTGTATTGTTGGGTTCATTGCAAGTTTTTATGTTGTTTTTAACATATAAAATCATTTTATTTTATTTTGCATAATTAGAACATACAGCCAATGGTAAAAAACCTTAAAAAAATAGAGCAAAATAAAATAAAATCGTTTTATGAGCTTTGGTGAGTTTTCAATTTGGTGAAGCCCTTTTTATAATTTGAAAATAATATACCATCTGCATCAACAGAAAAAATCCATAGTTGATGAATATTGTAATCAGTTGTGCAGTCTTTGCATAACATACGAGCTCTGTTCAAAAAGTATCGCGAAGTTTGTGTTTTTTCAAAAAGTATTTATTTATTCATGAATATCTATTTAGTCCCCTTCAAACTAATTCTCATCAGATATTATACACTTGTGCCAACGGCTTTTCCAATCCTCAAAGCACTTCAAAAAATCATTTTTTGTGATCTTGTCTAACTCCTCTTTAGATGCCGTCTTTATCTCCTCAATCGTGGCGGAGCGTCGTCCTTTAATGGGCCTCTTCAGTTTTGGTAACATGAAAAAGTCACAGGGAGCCAAGTGTGGGGAATACGGTGGCTGCGACATCATTAGTGTGTTGTTTTTGGCCAAAAATGCGCGCATAAGCAACATGTGTGAGCAAGGGCGTTATCATGGTGTAAAAGCCAATTGTTGTTCTTCCACAAATCCGAGCGTTTCTGGCGGATTGCTTCGCGCAAATTACACATAACTTGCAGGTAATATTCCGTAATGACCATTCTACCCTATGGCAAGAACTCATGATGCACCAGGCCTCTGCAATCGAAGAAAACTGTAAGCAAAACCGAACTTGGCGCGCTTTTTTCGGTCATGGCTCGTGCGACAGGTTCCATTCCGATGATTGAGCTTTGGCTTCCACGTCATAACCATAAACCTATGGTTCATGATCCTCTGGAGCAAATTTGGATCGTCGCGGACAGAGTCCAACAGCTCCTTAACAATGTTAACGCGATTCTGTTTCGGTCGAAATTAAGCAATTTTGGCACGAATTTTGCGGTGACGCATCTCTTGCCGAAATTATTGGTAAGAATCGAATGGCACGAGCCAATCGATTTGTTTAGGTCCTCAGCAACTTCTTTAACGGTGATTCGACGATTGGCCAATACTATTTTCTTCACTTCTTCGACATTCTCCTCCGTTGTTGACGTGCTCGGGAGTCCGGCACGCTCTTCGTCTTTCACACCTTCTCGACCCTCTGAGAACATTTTGTACCACCGATAAACGTTGTTTTGGTCCAAGGTAGCTTCACCATATACCATAGTCAACATTCAAAATGCGTCCGCGCAATTGATTTTGTTTTTCAGACAAAATTTGATACAGATTCTTTAATCCCTTTTTTGGAATAGGCAAAAATCGAAGACGAGCCAAAACACGTCCAAGCAAAATAGCTGTCAAAAACTAACTGAACATTCAAAATAGCCGAGCTTATCAGCATAAGTGAGGGACATATTGATACTCATAGCGCCACAAAACAATCGAAAATCGAATATACGTAGCCCACGGAAATTTAAATTTCGTGATACTTTTTGAATACACCTCGTATTACTTCCATAGTACGTTAGATGATAATATAAAATTTAATCTTCCATTTAAACTTGAAGTGAACAGAATTTAGCTGGGAATTATGAAATTCTTTTATTCAAGACCTCTTTCGACTCTAGACGAGATGTGTGCGTGGTGTTCTTGTTTTAAAATTTAGGCAAATTTATCCTCCTTCTTTGTTGGAAGCGTGAGATGTACTCATCCAATTTATTTCTTAATTTTATAACAAGGTAACGCATCACAATGAGCACAACACGCTTTTAATTGTAGTCACACAAAAGTAAAAGCTCTCCGAATGTCCAAATTTCAACAAAAATTAAAAAATTCCTCAACCAATTCCATGAAATATTGGATTACCAAGAAATTTATTTCATAATGTATCATATAACATCATTTCGTAAATAATTGTTCATAATGTTGTTAATATCATAATATACTCGTATTACTTTGTAACCCAGATGCATTACGATTTTGCTCCGGTAAGTAGCATTTCCTGCTGGGTTAAGATCATACAGTCGGTGTATGCATAATTGAGCGCTCATTATAGGAGTGCAGCTATTAATGAGATGTCTGGATAGTGTATTATAAATTACTTCAATAAATAAAGGGATATATTGAATTTACAAAAATATAAAAGCTAAAATAAATGGTACATATAATAAATATATCCATCTGTTTATACTGTTTCAACCTGGCACAATATCAAAGTAGTCAAGTCGACAGACAATAAATTAATTAATAGAAAGTAAGCTTTGCTTAAAAAAATATAATTTTTGTTATTTTTAAGAGTTCAGTCGCGTAATAACTTTTCAGGTTTCTAGTTGTTTGCCTAAAAGTTAAATGTTCAAAGTTTATATTCGTTAGCTTCATCTAAAATAAATTAATTAATTAATCAACGAATCTTATTTTTTTTCTATGTGTCTAGACCATATTCATTCGATCTATACTTCAAGTCTTCAAGTCAGTAGTGGATTTACCAGGAAGCAAAGGAAGCAATTGCTTGGGGCCCCGCTTGGACAGGGGCCCCAAAAATTTAAAAATGTTGAAAATACATTCGGAAATTAAAAAAAAAATAAATAAAAAATGCGAAATGAAAAAATCCATGTAAACAATATCGATTATTCATTGTCCTCAAACGAATTTAAATTAGTTCAAAACTGTATTTCGCGCGTATAGTTGGCGCTTCGGTCGCTCGTATTTCGTGTCTTTCGTTACTTTTTATCGAAAAAGACAAGCTTCAAAAACTTGACTTTGATGATGTCATTTATCAATTTGCGACTGCGAAAAGTAGGAAAAAGTGGTAATTTAGTTCGTAAATTATAAGTAAACTGTATCATATATTGATTTTGCAAAATTAACTGGTTATTTATTATTTTAAAATATTGGGGGGGGGGGGTTAATTTTAGAATGAGGGCCCCGAAAACCTGAGGTTGCTTGGGGCCCCGTCTTAGGTAAATCCGGCACTGCTTCAAGTCCCGCACTTCCTTCACATCTAATATCTATCCATATCAACCGGATCAATTCTCTCTACTAAAATGAAAAAGACAAAATAAAACTTAAATATACCCATTTCTTCGTTGAAACCTTGACTTTAGAAAGCCACTTGGGGTCTATAGTATTGAGGGTATAAATATGTAAGTTTTGAGAAATTTACAAAAGATGGCATAACTAGCATTAAATCGCATCGGACCAACTTGTAACTATATTCATGTTAAAGCGTCATCATTTCCCTAAAAATCTAAAGATCTAAAAATCAGTGTGTAATTTCGCTGAAGTGTAAACAACATGCTTTCTTTGTGCTCTAACCACGTCAACCTCTATGCCAACAAAACACAATTTGCGGAAAGAGCTGCTTTTGTGTTTTTATTTGAAGAAAAGTGAAGCTGAGAACATCGATTGCTGTCTAAAGCATAAGGAGAACATGCGCCATCAATAAAAACCTGTGAGTACTGGTTCGGGCATTTTAAAACTAAGATTTTGACACCAACGGCAAACAACGCAAAGGGAGGCCAATAAAGTTTTAAGACGCTGAGTTGGAGGCGTTATTGGACCAAGATTTATGCCAAACTCACAGGAGCTCGCTGAACCCCTCTGGATGACAACGGTTTGAAACAGTCTCAAAGTGGCGTACTAGGTTCCGTATGAACTCAAGCAACGCTCGGCCACATGATCCACAGTCGTAAAGGAAACTTTGGAGGCGTTTAAATGGGATGTCCTACCCCACCCACTGTATTTACCAGATATTGCTCCTTCCGATTATCACTTGTTCCTGACCGAGCAGCATTTCACTTCTTACGAAGAAGCCAAAAATTTGGATCATCTCAAAGGACGAGGAATTTTTTCGACGCGGAATCCGCATGCTTTCAGGCAGCATGGTGAAAAGTCATAGCTAAAGATGGACAATACTTTGAATAAAGTACATTGTACCAATTTCTCTGAATAAAGTTTCAAAATTCATAACCAACCATCAAAACTGTACCCCCAATAGTATAAATTGATTATATTGTCAAAATGTGATATTTCGTAACAAAACAAAAGAAAAACAGAAGTAATGCATAGGCATAAAGCAAAATTTGTTAGACCAATCTCAATCCTATAAAACGCAGAGTTTTTCTTTAATAATATTTTCCTTAGACGCGTGATTAGTAATAATCTTTTAAATTATATAACGTTCCACCTTGATTTTGCGTTTTGCAAAAATACTTCAAATTCAGTTTTCGAATCACTACAATAATCTGCAGATTTTACAAACTGATTAAATTATCTTAGATTTAAAATTGTTGGTATAGGAGTATTATTCTTGGAATATAATAATTTATTGATTAAAAAAAGCACATAATTGATTGTTGTAAGGAAGGATTATCATTGAAGGCATTTGGTTTCATGAATTATAAAACATTATTTTAGTCTCTTTATAATCTTATTAAATTAAGTTTATTTGAGTTTTCTTTAATTTAATTAATTGTATAGCTTAACACGTTCCCTGCCACGTGTACACGCTAAACTAAATTTTTGAATTTAAAATGTTTTCGTCTAAAATTTAATTTGTGGTAACACTGTTTTATGTGACGTAATGATGTTTACAGTAATTTTTGAGGAGTGTACTGATAACGATAATTATGAAAATAATATACGTTCTCCCAAAAACAAGAAAAAAATTTGTATTTATAGAAAATTATTAAAGCGGTTACCGTGCGCCGAAAATGGTACACGTGGCCTAGAAATGACACCTTCTCATAAACAGCATGGCAGGGAACGTGTTAAATAGAAGTATATAAAAATATAATTTTCTTTTATGTACGCTGTCAAGTAAGCTTTGACATTCTACTTTCTTTTAGGTTAGGTTACCCTTCTTTCGTGTATGCAATGATGCCTTACGTTATTTTAAGTTGTCACTCTGTCATATTAAAGAAATGATGCCTTGATTGGTGATCCTTGTCATCATCTAATTTGCGCAGAATTTAATGAATTATGCTGTTCATGTGTACCATTTTGAACCTGTCGTATTGCTATATTGAAAAATTATATTTTTTATTACTATTGCGAAATTGCATTTGAACAGTATAATCAATTTTTTTTGTTAAACTGAGCTTAAAAGCAATTTATTTTTTAAAATTTTGAACCTTAATTTTTGTTGTTGCAATTTTGTGCTTTTTTTTAAATGCAAAATGGCATTCTAAAATTAAGGTTTCAAAATGAAGAAATCGGTATGTTTAATTTTTGTTCGTCTTAGTTGACACGGAATCTCCCATATATAGTTATGTATAAAACAAAAGACAGGAATATTCTGCGCCAGCTTCATAAAAAATTCTTTTAATATCCAAACAATTCATTAATAAAAAAAATTGCTTGTTTTGAAAAAGCAGTTGTCATTATGTTTACATACAGTAAACAAAAACCAAACAATAATATTCGATATATTTCTGGCAACCACAAAAATTAACTTAATTCCAGTAATATTACCCTTTCTTAATATTTTGATTAGGTTGTTAGGAGTTTCAGATAATCAGACAATCGATGGGAATATTGTCTGATTCGCTTAGAAGTTTACTATATGCAGCCTGTTGATTTTTGTTACCCACAACGCCTTATACAGAAACTAATTAAATAAACCAGACAGATTTGTTATTTTATTTGTAAAATATCCATGAAAATATTTTACTCGTAATTCGAGTGTATTTGAGAGAACCAGCAAAGCATATACATATAAATGCAAATTATCGTGAGAAAACATCTATACTAATTACTTTACAGAAGAAATAGCTCTAGGTATTACCAAGCAAAAATAATATTCATTGAACTAAGTCATTATGCAACCATTAATTTTTCAAAATTTCATCGTATTGAAATTATTTAACTTCTCAGTTATGCACAAGATTTATTGTTCTGGCAGATATCAGGCAGACTCGTTTACACTGAGAGAAATTTGTAATTAAATTTAAAATAAAAATGGCTACTTTTGTAATAATAATTCATCCAATTACAATGTAATAAATATTACTATAACTGTCATTGCACGGCAATAGAATTTTCTATTACACTACTCTTGATTCCATTGCACAAAAAACTAATTTCACAACGACAATTTTTTTATTATTGTAAAAAAGGTGTATTTACTACTTGTTGTAATGTATTATATAAAAATTGTAATAAAATTCATTACAAAACAGCAACTTTTGTCTCCATCATTTATAATGAATTCTATGACAATCGCAATTAATTCTATTGCAGTCTAATAACTTCTGCTGTTCCCCCTCACCTTTCTCATTATTTATAGTATTAATGATAAACGATTTAAATTAAATTTAAACTTTAAAATTAACAAATTTTCGGTTTATAATAATTATAGGTTACATACATATATACATTTGTAATAATTATAGGTTATATGTACATTTTTAAATAATTCCGGAAAGCAATAATGCCATCAGCTAAACTACGAATTAAAAAAGAGTAACACTTAAAACAATCTGACTGCCTGCATACAATGTATGGTATGCATTGAAATGTTTACTTTTAGTTATTCTATACTTCTCAGAAATCAAAATTATGATTCTTTCAGTGACAATTATTTCAATTATTTTACAAACAAAGCTGGAACTTCTAATACATAGTAACCCGCCTTGTAAACAGTTCCTTTATAGGATAAATGTCTGTACTTGTACTATACTATATAGTGGAATACTAATCTCTTCAAGATTTTGAAAATATAGTTTTCTATTCAAGTCATCTTCCGAACCTCCTATAATTTTAAATGTTTCTCCATTACTCGTTACACGGTTTGCGAATTTCATAAATTTATTATGGAAGTTATAGAACATGCGTACCTTTTCAACTCTTTATGTTTAGCTTCGTTTTGTATTTTTTTTTATAGCGGTAGCATAATAAGTATATGAGCTTTAATATCTATATGTTCTTTAAATATACTTATATATGATTATTATGTAATGTATTATTTAAGTCCAAAGGGTTTTCGGAATCATATTCTGATAATAAACATAAATCTTAAAGGTGCTGAGCATTTAGGAAAAAATTCCACTTTATTTTTATTCGATATGAAATCGCCTACCATTAATGAGAAATGGTGTACAAAATACCACATTTCTACTGCAGACATTCTCTAATTTTTAAACTTCGAAGCTTCGAGTTTAATAGGACACATACCTTTAGCGGTGATTTTTCCATAATCAATTTTAATTTAACAAATGTAAATTAAAACTAAGACGGCCTGTGCAGCAAGTATATTGAAAAACGCAATAAATTAATAAATTGTGTAGTCCTCGCCACTATTGAGAATGGCCTGGAATCTTCTAGGTATTTTTTTTTTTTTTTTTTTTTTAACTGTGGCTGCCTAGAAAGGCACACTTAGGCCAATTTTTGGCCCATTGTGTTACCACGTAGCGCAGGAGACCATGGTTATTCGTGGGATTCGAACCCACAGCCTCTGGGACGGTAGGACAGCGCGCTAACAACTGAACTACCAGAGGCCCCATCTTCTAGGTATGCTTTCGATCAATTTTTTCCCATATTCAATCCACAGAGAACGCCATATCTTCCGAATCATCCATGTTAGCTGCTTGAGATTATACACAGGCCTTCTAACGAGTTGGCTCTTCATTATGGCCCACACATTCTCATTTGGATTGGCGCCTGGGGATTGGGATGCCCAATCCAACGTTGTTATGTTATTTTCTGCTTTCCAGATCCTGCACAGTTGATTACGATGTTGGGATTGTTAAGTTGAGCGCACTGTAACGCTTCAAGCGACACTGAAATGAATTAGTATCGGTGTCGTACACGTTCCATGATACAATCACTCCCAGGAAGAGAGAGGGTAATATGTTTTATCTTCTTTGAAAAAGAGCGCTCCTTTCTTGTTGAGCAGACTGTAACTAAGACTAAAATAAGGAATAGGGAATACGACAAGAACAAAAATGAAGAGGAAAGAATAGGGAAAAGAGCAAATAGATAGAAACAGAAATAAATTCTAAGGTGGTCGGGCAGGTAAAGGGAATGTTCGAGGGAGGCTTTATCAAAATGAAAATCAAAAAAGATGGGGTCGCTAACTTTGCGGACCATGAAATGCAAAACGGAGGAATCTACGCTGTACAGCTTCAATTTTGTTAATGAGTGTTTGCTGGGAGAGTAACCAGATCTGACAGGCGTATTTAAGTACAGGCCTAACAATACAGAAATAGAGAGCTTTTTGTGACGAAATCCTTAGACCAGCATTTTACAAAGCCTAGAGCTGAGTTGGCTTTGCTTATGATGTGATCGATACGAGGACGCTATCACAGATAACACTAAGATCACGCAAGGAAGGATGGAACGTGTTCATCGGAAAGAAAATAGGTCCGAAGGATGGTAGGGAGACGTTTGTGGCACTTGGAGATGTTCAGGTGCAAAATTGGCTCGGACATCAAATGCAGAGCTAACTTATTTAGTTATTCAAATGAGCAGGAACTACATTTAAAAATCTTCACGTCATCAGCATAAATAAGGATTTCAGACTGATTCATGATCTTAACATCGTTACAGTATGAAGATCAACGGGCCAAGTTGACTATTCGGAGGGACACCAGAATGAGATTTAAACGAGTTGGAAATTGCTGAGTCCAAACGGACTCTGCATCGCCGATTGTCAAGATAAGATCTGATCTAAAAGAATAAATAGAGGCTGGAAGCCGAGGATAATAAATTTAAGAACAATAATTTGATGAGAGATTTTTTCAAAGGATACTAAATCATAGGCGACTTCATCGCCGCTTTCCATAGCCGACCAAGTACAAAGTACGAAGACTGTGAGTTGGTGGTTGTGGATCTGCTTTCGAGGAAACCGTGTTGGAAGGATAGAGTCGTAAATAAAAGTCTCGAAAGGTTTGGGAATAAAGGAAAGGTCGGCAATGAGACAATAGTTTAAGATATCGTTTTTACAACCTTTTTTATGGATAAGGACAATATATGAATCTTTCCAAAAGTAGGCAGACACACCTTCGGCGGGAGAACGCGAGAAGAGGATAGTTAGAAGCTGAGTCAAGTGGGAACAGCATTTTTTAAGAAAAATGGCAGTAATCCCATCGGGGTCAGGATTGAGGTCGTCCACGAGTTCGTAGATTTTGGCAGCAACTAGGGACGAATCAATGGCGTAGATGCCTGAGTTTTAAGAGCAGAATAGCTTAGGGTCAAACTTAAGTTTATATTGCATGCGGTCAAGCTAATCCTCGTAGAGAGATTCGTAGCGTTTGTAAAATGGAGAAGAGATAGCAAGATAAGAAGAGTAATCCGGGTCGGATCTAGAGGTAGCGATTCCATAGTTTCCAGAGTTTTTATAGGCAACAATATTTTTAAATTTTCAGTTAGCAATTTTATAGCATTAAAATTAACAAAATTCTTAAAAATAACGAAATCAACTTCAAAGATATAGTGGAACATAATTTACAGTTTATTTTTAAGCTCACGATAATAAACTTTATTTATTTTTTATTACTTGGTTGCAATCCTTTTTGTTTTTTAACTGGTTTAAGCCGATTTGGCACTGACGCTACGAATATTTTTACAGAAGGAGGGCTGTTGTGCTCCATTCTTCCTTTAATACAGCTTTTAATACATTTTGATTAGTTATAATATGTTTTTTAATTTGTCCTCTAAGTAATTCAATAAATTCTCGATAGCATTTAGATCAGGGGGCTGGCGTGGTGTTTCTAATACTTGGGGACAGTTGTAAAGGTGCCAATTTTTTACATTGCAAGCTTTATACTTGGAATCGTTATCCTGATATAAATAAAAGTTATTTTCAATACTCAATTTTCGAGCACATTCTTTTAAACTTGTCTTTAAGATATTTAAATACATCGCCTGCTCCATTATCCCCTCAATTATATGCAGATTCTCAGGTCCAGCAGCTGACATAGATTCCCAAACTAGCACGGAAACTCTACCGTGTTTAACACATTGCCGTACATTTTCTTAATTGAGTTCTTCATTGACTTTTCCCCATACATACGATCTGCCATTCGATTTAAAAACATTTTTTTTTTACTTTCGTCAGTAAATACTACTTGCTGCCAAAACGAAGTCTTTTTCTCCATACTTTTCAGAAAAATTCAACCTATTTTTGCGATTAACTTTGCCGACTAAAGGCTTTCTTCTTGCAACCGTACCGTTAAAATGATGCTTTTGCATCTTATGGTTTCTGGATTAGTTATCTCTCTTCCTAAGATTTTTTGAGCTTCAACAGCAAATTTTAGAGCGCTTAAATGCGGTTTTTCTTTAATCTGTCGCACTAACTAGCGTTCATCGGACGACGAGAAAATTTTTCAAGAGCTTAGTTTAGATTTATTTCAATAGTCTGTGGTGTTAGAATAGCGCTTTATTATGTTAAATACTCTTGTGGGAGCTCACATCAACAATTTCAGTGATTTCGCGCCCAGTTTTACCGTTTTGAGATTGCCGAATTATGGTTTTTCTTAATTCAACTGAAGTTTGTGGTTCTCTTGGTACCATATTGATACCGCTTTCTTTTAAATTCACATTATGCGTAACAAGTGATGAATAAAAACACTTTCTGGGGATTCCCCACACCTTTCAAATTATCAGAGTGAAGTTAACTCCAGTTCCTTCAAACAATGAAGATATTTTTAATGCTCCATTTTATCTGTGACATCAATTTTAGACAAATTTTATATATTTATTTATTTCCACTATGTACAACTCAATAACAATTTAGCATGTTTCAATTTTGAACATATGAAACCTCAAAAATATATTAAAAGTTTTTCTTTAATTTCATTCTTTTGTTACCAAATTTGAAGTCTAGAAAGTATATTTTTTTAATACGATGTTAAATGTTGTGGCAAAACGGGAAAATTAAAATAATAAACAAGCAACAAATTTTGGTCAGAATGTGATCCTAAAGTATTATCTGGATCGAAATCATCGTTATGAAAGGATATTGGCAGAGAAATTTTATTTTCTTCTTTATATCTTGTATCAATGTATTTCCAAAATGTACCATTAATAAAACTCGCTACTTTCTCAGTATTCATAAGATTTTGAATGTTATCCAAAGTCTGGTCTAACAGTCCAAGAACTTTAACAAATGTTCTTATTAAATACTTGACCGACATAATTCCCGTCCTTGGTTTCTGGCAGTCAATTTTTAAAACCCCTTTTTTTAAAGTTTCATTTGTTTCTTAAGAAAGTACAACATTCTTGGACAATTTAAATAAATCGAAAGTGTATAATCAGTTTAAATAATAAATCAGTTTAATAAAAACAAAAAATTCAGCGCAAAAATTAGAAATTTGCTGAATTTGGTCCGGATTTCCGTTAAGAGAATTGTAAATAGGAATAGTAATAAATATATGTTCTCTAAAATTTTGTAAATGTATTTACTTGGAAGGCCGTTATTACTACTAAAGTTAAAAGCAAATTTTAACGCATTTGAGTGTAAATTATCAGATATTTGTTTTGAATTTCCTGTTTTCGAAATCACAGCTTAATAAAACTGTTTAATCTAAAATTATACTATTATTACTGATTCTAAAGTTTTTCTCTCTTAAAATTCTATCTTGTAACGTGCTTACCTTTAATGCATCTTAATAATTTTCTACAGTAATATGCTTCTGTATGGTTTTTACATTAATGTTTTTTTAAACTGTATATACATATTATAAAACCGTTGAGGACATTTTCTTTGCGCACAGTTGTAAACACTGAAGGTTGAAATCGATAAGAAAATTTTAAGTAGTTGGAGTAAATATTTAACGATTGAAATTACTTGTCACAAGCAAGGTATGAAACCAAATTATTCATATTTATTTATTTTGAAGTTAGGTAATAAGAAATGTAATAGATAATGCTAATGAACTGTCAGTTTTTATGGTAATTTCAAAAGTTACCAAAAGTTAAGACTTTCATAGGAATATTCTACATTTAATACCAAAAATTATTTATATATAGTATCAATTATGTGTATACGAGTATACGTATAAGCCAATTTGTCATATATGTTATAAATTACAATGAAAAATTCTTTATTTTCTACAGATATATATAACAGGACAGATGGAATTTTTAATAGCTTTCTTTAAATCTACTGAATTCTCCTCTGATTTCTGCGTATTTCCTTATGGTGCGCATAACACTGCCAATAGATTCCTGAATAGTAGGGTGCCAAAGTGCTTCTTTTCATCTTGTTTATTCTTTGGTAAAATATAGTGGAATACTGCGATGACATAATCAAAAACAATTGTTTTTAAATAAAATAAATAATAAATTTTATCTAAATTAAAAGTGTTTCTGTCTTCTGAAATACTAAAACTAAACTAAAAGTATTAGTAGCAGATTTATTGAATTTCTATTATGTGTTATTATGGGCTTAAATTTTTGAACAAAGGTAAACTCAGAGGAGGACTCAGGACATAAAATCGAGATCAATTTACCCTTGTACATGTTAATCCCTAAATTATACATAAAAATAATTATATTTGCATACAAGTCTTGATGCTTTCTCTTGAGTCAAAAGGGGCCATTCGAGAAAAATCTCATGAAATTTGTCTCTCAACTTTTGTAATATGTCCCTTCGACGAAGTTCAAAACTATTTTTCCACTTAAGTTAAACTACTTCCCACGGATTTCCAATAGACTTAAGCCAACTTTGCCATCTTCTTATATATTAAATTAAATTACATATCTTTACTATAAATAAATATATATATATATGTATATATAAACTTAAAATATGTTAATATTCATTGAAAGAATGTACCATTTAGAAGTTAAGGGTGATTATTAACATGAAGAATATGATGATCTACTAAGATGAAGAACTACATCTTTTTTCTATTAAATATTTCAAGGAATTGTTGTACTTTGAGTGCAACACACCTCTTACTCGATCTTCTTTACCATCGGCCATAATAAATTTCCTAACAATACAAACAATAATGAAATAGAGATACATATTAAGTCGTGTCTGAGTTGTGTTATGAGTTGCTTATGCTGCTTTCGTCCCTGTGCTGAATTTCTTATTATTATATATCGTCAATGTTCTGGCAAGGAATTACGGCATGCAGTTACATACTTCAGTATATAATAAACAAAAACATGAGTCCTTACAATCCTTTCAATAGATCCTTCATGATGATTTAGTGATAATTTTAAAGTAGATGTTGACGAGTGAAACAGATTTTCTGTGTTGCTTATCCACTCCAAATCTCGTTCGTTAAATGAAAATGTTGCTGAAATTGTTTCTGTGACTGAAACTTTAGAGTATCCCTAAAAATAATATTGTTATTGAAAGGAAGCTTTGTATGGTGTGCTTGCTTAACATTTTCAATTCTCCATTCCGCAAGCTTTGCTCGAAATTTAATTTTTTCTGCAAACCTCTCATATGGTATTAAGTTCTTTATATCCTTTCGATTATATACTTGAGGCATTCAGCGTCGATTCTTTAAGCAAAAATTTTTCTCAAGGGTATTTAAACATAATTACCTTACGGTTTGATAATTACCTTTAAATATATCAATCAATTGTTCTTAATCCCACTTAACTAGCTCGCTTTTTGCTTTACAAAAGAGAGCAAAATTCAACTCAGAGCCATAAGTTTCATCGTCCGCATTAAAATATTCGTTATACTCTTCCATTTTAAAATTAAAAGAAGAATGAAACTCAATATTGTGAAATCTCAGAGGTGATTGACAGAGATTGCGCGAATACTTTACTATGTATGAAACTCTCGAAATACTCGTAAATAATATTATAAATATTAGTACAAGTGTAGTCGTACCCACGTAGATACCTCGTGCAGCCCCAATTAACCCCCGACCGCGTGGAATAATTTAGCGCTACGCGAACAATTTTCTTTTGGGCATAACTAAAATTAAAGCTCATATTGGAACTTAAATTACATATCTACCATTCAAATACAAATTACATGTCATTGATTCTACCATTCATATATTTTATTGCAATTTCAACCAAATCGATTGGAAAATTCCTGTTTTTATTACAAGTAAAAGACCGCCGTAAAGTTGTTTAGTTTGCGTTTTCTACAATTCATTTCATATTTCGTATTCTAATATAATTTATTGTACCATTTTTCTCTGTGTAGGTGCGACGCATTTTGATACAGACTTGGACAGTAGTCGACTTAAATCTTAATTGATTAAAAATGTAATCTTTAATGCAACTAATTTCTTAGTTAATTACAATTGTAACCAGTTAAAGTTTTATTCAGTCTACGCAGTTGAAAATCTACTCGGTTAAAATTTTATTTGGCAAAACAATTACTGGGTTAATCGATTACAATTTCAATCGACTTAATATTTAGTTAAGCTTTACGATTAATAACGCAATCGATTACAAAAGTAATCGCCAAACACTACTAACTAACTAATATCTTAGTTAATCAGGTAAAATTTTACTTGATTGAATGTTTAATTGAGCTTTGCGATTTATAATGCAATCGGTTAATATTTCAATCGATTATAAATTAAATTGATTGAAATATCAATTGATTGAAAATTGATTTGCTTTTTGGTTAAAAATTATCACTAATTTATAAATTTCTCCCGAAAAAATAATATATCTAAATTAATAAATATACCATGGTAAATGCTACACCATATGATAGTCTTACTAAAGAAAACTATTTGAATACCGTGTAATCCTCAAAGCAAACAAAAATAATAATAAAATCAGTTTATGAATTATATACTAAAATTTCTAGTATTATTTTTAATTGAAACTTGTGCTATTATTCTACTTAATATAATATAATAAATTATCACATATCAGTTAAAATACTAATGAGTCTGCTTACACAAGTCAATTTACTTCCTTTTCCAGAAAAGTATAAGATAAGAGTGTCTCATCTTTCATTCTACACTTTTTATGGAAGGGAAAGCAAATCCGCTGATATGAAGAGACTCACTAATATTTTAATAATAAACTTAAAAAAAATTTTGGTCGGTTGAATTTTTAAATCGACCAAAATTTTTTTTTTCGATTATCTAATTGATTGGTGATTATTTTTCTAATCGATTGAAACATCAATCGATTACATTTTCAATCGCAAAGCTCAACTCAATATTCAATAAATTATTCGACTAACGCGATAATTGTGTGTTGATTCCGATTTCATTATCCATTGTAAAGCTCAACTAAATCTTCAATCGATTAAAATTGTAATCGAATAACACGGTAATTGTTTTGTCAGCTAAAATTGTAATCGATTAATTATTCAATTAAAAATATTAATAAATTTTTTAGTTGATTATGTAGATAATCCGAATAATTTATAGCAATTAGTAATCGATTGAAATTTGCCCAGGTCTACTTTGATATTGAGCTCGCTGACGAAGTAGCTAGGAAATCATAATCTAGAACCCTAAACCAGCTTTGTTGCAGCATTGACTGGTCACCGACCAGAATTGTGGCACCATAACAGCCGCTCATTTTCAAGCCCGATTAACTGCATTATCAAAAAGTGGAAAGCACTTAAAGCGTTCAATATTGCTTTTGATTTAAGAACTCATTTTAAAATAAAAATTTAAATAAACTTTGTTAAAGGTTAAAGGTCTTTTACTTCTACGTAAAATTATAAAGATAAATAATTTCCAAAATCAAACGATAAGGTTTTAACGGATGGGAAATGTTAGTTAAAATCGACCTTTTATTAGACATTAAATTTATAAATAAATGCAATGGATTTCTTATGCGGAGTTCCTAACCTGACCCCTGGTCAATATATTGACCAGCACCGCCAGAAAGGTAAAGTCCAATGTAAAAAATTTGAGGCGAAGTTTCGAGAGTAATTTCCTATTTTTTCCGCAATTTGATGGGCTAAATACGGGAAAAGTCATGAAAAAATCTTGATAGCACCCTTCACCATGAAAAAAATTCAAATTTTCTTATTGCTATTTTGGTCTTAAACTTGGTATACCCACGTTTTTTAATAGTTATATGTGTCGTAAATGTCACCCTCAAGAATATTTCAACGACACCAGTTAATAAAGAACAAGCAGCGACGTCGTCGCAGTGATCACTGGTCAAGCAAACACCCAAAAAGATTAGGTGCGCCTCTTAACGACGAAGTTGTAACGATGAAAAGGAAGAAAAAAAATGTCACTTACTTTCTCTGCCAGTACCCGGCCCTGGTACTAGTAGAACACGATATCTGGACTCACCTTTCTTCGATGTCATTTCCGATCTAAGTTGAACGAATATCAGGGCCTAGGAATGGTTCATCAGAAGCTGCAAAGTCTCTTCTGGTCTAAGTGTGCCTTGTGCAGCAACCCTAACCTAGCCTAACATAAGGAAGAACGCCGAATTCCATCACTTAAAAGAAGTGTTTTGTGTCATCACATCTAGTAAGAAACACGTGTGTAGAATGTACTAATTCCTCTCGTCAGTTAATATAGGAAATTTTCTCCTATCAAATTGAAAATTATTAAAATTGCTCCTTTTTTAAATATTTTACTGCTACCTTACTGAAATACTTATTGTAATAATCAGATTTTCTTCTAAACTAATCAGTATGCGCCTAGACTCAACACATGATACCGCGAAAAACCGTGAGTAAGTCGATTCTTCAATCCATTCGAATCGAAAAAAACTTACAAAACGCCTTTTTGGATAAAAAATCCTTAATAAGGTTTTTAAAACTCTTACATGATCCAGTTACCTTTGACTTCAATAAATTTTTCCTTTAAGATTACGGAATTAGTATCCAAAAGTCCTTTTCTAAGCTCTTTTCTATTCGATGCTATATCAAAATTGCAAATTGCATTTACATTGTGTATTTGCTTTATTAAATTTATATTTAGTAAATATAATGAATTTGAATTAATATGTAAAGTGGTTAAAATTCTGGTTCTTTACAATTTGTGTAGCTTATATCCTATTGGGCGAATTAATAAATTGTTATTTATATGAGCAAAAGAAAAAGTTAAGTTATTTTAAATGAAAATTGTTACTACTTACTAATAGTCCTTTCAGCTTATACAGTTACCTGCTATTATTGCACTTATCTGTTAAATATACAGATTATTTCCAGAAAACATATTATATATTATATATACATATATATATATATATATATAAGATATATATATATTATATATAAGAGTTGTTCGAAAGTGGAATGAATGAAATTGTTAAATTTTTATCGAAAACATCCTCAATGTTAGCTTGATTATGCAGATCACGAGTAGAGAAGAGCCAAGGAAGATTGAGCATCATTTTTAATATTTTATTTTGTATTCGTTATAATTTGTCTTTATGGTTTTTAATATAGTCAGCACAATCAAAATGTTTTAACGTAGTCAAAACAGAAGCACCATAAGTTAACACAGCACTGCATATGAGATTATAGATAAATAGCTTACTTTTCCTTGCTCAGACCCAATCTACAAGTTATAAAAAACTAAAATCATTTGCATAACTTCTACTTATTAAGTTCTTTTAATAGTTTTTCAGTAACAATTGAACGTAAAACTTCTATAATCAAAAGTTTGAGTGAACGCTACTTTTGCGTCATAAAATAAACTTCTCTTGAAGCCTACAAACACATAACTGAGACGGTAGATTCCTTGTCCGCCATCACTCTTCCCCTCGATGATATTATAGTTTTGCACGATTTTATCCTTCTTCGTCTTCTCTGGTCCTTCCCTGAGGATGATGACTCCTCCTATACAAGTTTATTACTGTAAAACGAAACGACCTCGACCCCACCCCTGATCCTAACTACTTTTCCTACATGCTGAAATATGCGCAAACCTCGTAACTTCTAACGAGATTGAACCTTCTTCAATCGCCGCTAAAATTAGCGCACTTTTCGATGATTTCGACCCCGGCCCTTATGGTATACCCACCATTGTTCTAAAGAAATGTGCCGCCCATCTACTTCAGCCCCTCACTCTTCCGACTTTCTCTTTCTGAGAAAATTTTCCCAATCCTTGGAACAATTCGTACATCACTCTTATTAACAAGAAAGGCTGTAAATCGATTTCAAATTACCGTCCCATTACCAAATTACCTTGCATTCTGAAACTCTTCACCTGGTGCATGAAAAACTTTTTTGACTTAAAGGTTTCTAAACGGCAAACGATCACCTTTTCCCTTAAGTGCACCTCCCTTCTCCTATGTCCTCTCTGGCGAACTCATTCCTTCTGTCACTTCCTTTCACGATCTCGGTGTTATATGCGATAGTGAACCGTTCCCACATAGATCATTCAATTAGCAAGGCCAATTCTCTAACCCTTATATCACCATCTTCACCTTCTTTGTCAGACCAATTCTTAAGTACGCCTGACAGGTCTGATCACCCTCGCAATCCACACTCATTAACAGAATAGAATTTTTCGAAGCTTTGCCTTTCGCGGCCTCCTCTGTGCAGACCTTCTTAATCTTCCCCTTATGAAAACCGCTTAAAACTAAACAACCTCCAGTCCCTCGCACTACGTCGAGATGTCCCCGATATTGTTTTCGTTCACCAAGTCCTAGCAGGTTCCATCAATTGCCCTGACCTCCTTCGAAGCATCTCCCTTAATACTAACCCTCGTAACGTTAGATCCCCTACTTTTCAAGTTGGAAGTTATCGTACTAACAATGGTCACTTCGAACCCTTTACCAGAATGCTGAGGATGGCAAACAATTCTGCCGCCTTCGATTTCCATCTTACCAAAACCTCCCTTAAGCTTGCACCTATACTGACCCAACCCAACCCTCCCATGATCCATTCAGCCTGCATGCCCCCCTGATATAGTCATATCAGAATAATTTCATTTAGTTGATTTAGTTCTTTTTGTTATTGTTTGTTGTTATTTATCTATGTATTGTAGATTGTATTAAGCGAAATAAATCAATAAAATTCAAGAGATGTTACGCTCACTGAATATTATTTTAACAGAAATTTATTATTAGTCTTTTTTTGTAAATTTTGCGTAGATATATCACTTCTATGGTGTGTAGCAGATTGATACATGTTCACTTTTTTTAATTACAGCTGACATATACATACATTAAAAGCAAAAAGTGTGTTTCCTTTCCTGTTTTTGTTTCTAAATGTATATTTTAATTCATTCCTTATTAATACTCGTATGTATATACTTTTTAAACAAAACTTAATAAGAGAGTTTGCTGATAGGAAGGCCTTTTTATTAAACAATTATTAATTTAAAAAATTGGTAGTATTTATTTTTATTCTTTCCTTTTTATCGAACACGCCTATTTGATCCGACTGCCATTTTTTAGAAGAAATGATTCTTTAACATTCTTGATAAAAACATGAATAAAATGCGCCCATGATACATTATGTGCAGTAATGGGGTATGTGAAGCGAACCAAAAATTCAGCGCTGGAAAAGATGTACGAATACAAAATAGAACTTCAAACTTTCAATACTTGAACAAATTATCACGTAAGATGCTATAGTAATTAATAATTAAAAACATTTTAATTTTCATGAAAATATTTCAAACATTTGAACATACACTATTTACTTTGATAATAAAATAAATAAACGAATAAATGTTTATTTTAAAATGGAGAAATTCGAATCTTTTGGCTTTTTTGAAAACTATAATACTGGCGTGGTAAAGCGTTGTTGTACACACGCCGTAATAATTGAGATCTAAACAAAGAACAATGCTTCATCACGCAACGTATCCAACGCACATGCGCAGCGGTTTCAAAGCATGTCCTCTCTATGTTCTCTGGATCCGAAACAATAGTAATAGGTGCATACATATATGAATATGTGCAGTACATTAGACAAATAAAATATATCCAAGACCGTGTATTACTTTTACCCATTTTTCCAGCTTTAAAGTCGCTGTAGCTTCGATATCGGTCTATTTTTGTACTTGGTACCCATTAGAAATCAGAGCCAACAACAAAACTAACACGAGCGAGGTTTCTACAACGCCTCTCACTGCTCTCCAGAAAAAAGGAAAGAAAAAATATGAAACAATTGGCATTCTTATCAACAAACTCTCCTATTAAGTCCATATCAGGAAATTAAGATATATACATATTTGGTGAACAAAACAATAGAGGCAGCATTTTTGCTGCAGGTACATAAGAAATTTCATACTTTTGCCAATACCCAATGGTACCTTACCATAAGAATCGAAAGTTGCGAAAGCACAATTTCGTTCACAATTTTTAAATTTAATATTATTATCGTTAAAAGCCAGAAACTCTTTCAAAACAAAGACACATAACTGAAATTTACACTTGAATTGTCTTCATTTGTGTCTTTAAAGTAGACTTCAGCTATAATACAGAAACGGGTAATCGAGAATTTTAAAAAATAAACTAAGAAAATATTGATAAAAAAGGAATATATTAATTCAATTTAACCACAATTTAAAGGAACTAGCGCTCTCTACTCACGTTTCTACTAAGACATTAAAGTAATACAAAATATTTCTTTTATGAGATGGGATTCGGTGTCCTGAACCTATCCGTATCTTACCCTAAAGCCGGCCCTGGTAGAAATTTGAAAAACCTTTCGAGAATAGTATGTACTGATATCAAATGTTCAAAACACTAAAAGATGGATAAAAGGAAAGAAAGGTCGATCCCTTTCCAGTGTGGATTTTTCTGAAGGAGTATGTTTTAATAAATTCAATGCATTATTTTAAAGCGTTGCCAAATTTAACTGCTAGCTTGTAGTTAATGTCAAACTCATCTATACTATTGCAAAATAGCGTCAAAATTTTTTGCGAAATTTTAAATATTGTTTAAGTGTGTCACTTCTTCAATTTTAAGTTGTATTTTGCTTTTTCGAATATACTACGTATGTTGATACTAACAAAACCTTCAATTGGTATTTGTTGCATATTAATGCATAAATGGAGTTTGATTTTATCAAACATTGTAGAAATATTTATTTAGAGTCAAACTTAATTATTCAGAGATGCTTAATTTTAAAATTTCGCAGTGCCTGTTTTTGTGACAATTTTTTAGCGTATGCCCACAATGTTTTGGGAAAAACTAAAGAAAATACTTGCGTTAAAAACATTTTCATCTTTATAAAAACAAAAAAAAAAACACTAAAAGAATTACGAAATAAAAGAATTTAAAAAAAAAAAACTTTCGATTTCACTTGACAAATGCGTCAATTTAAAGTTATTATTTAAATCGTAAAGTATTCAAAACAATATGTAATTAACATTGTAGGACGACAACATTTCAAATTTTATATACACATTTGAGGATTTAAAATATACAGAAAAACTGAAGTCAATCTCAAGTTTAAAAAACGGTTGAGCGTTTCTACATATACTACATATGCATAAAGAATACACAAACTGCGTTATTCTCACTATTTCCACTTGATTTGACACTGGAACCATAGTGGGAATTTAAAGAGTAAACGTAAAATACTTATAAAGAAAGTTACTTACTTTAAAGATTATAACCCCTTCTATTTACTCAATAATATTGTTTGCTTCTAATCACTTTTAGCAAAATCTTATTAAATTACCCGTAAAAACACAGCATTATTCCCTTTTCTTCTCAATCAAATTAATCCTAAAATACGTCTGCACGCCTCAGAATGATCTTCAGCATCAATCACACTTATCACTAGATCAGTTTCGCGGTACGGTACAGCAAATTTATTTAATTTATTTAAGCCGTCCACTGCACAGGAAAACAATTTGACTCTTTTTATTTCTTCAAAAGCACTCAGTTGCGTGCTTCCACCCGAGCACCCGAAACCCCAAGACGTTCTGAAGATTATCAGCACTCGCGGACGTTCGTCACTTCTCTATTAACGTGCACTTATCTCGAGTTTAACCGTCGAACTGAAAAACGTCGAAAGAGTCGTGACTTTTTTGCCTACGAACTGAAGAACCTGGGAGCTGGTAAAATTCAACGAATCCTCTTTTATTAGGTGGAAAATGCACTGCCAGAAGACAGCAAACTGGCAAAACAGGAATATTCTTGTGCGCGGGAAAGGCACCCTCTGTGTACGGCCAATACGTGGGGAGAGCTTTCTTCGTTAAGACCGGAAAATGTCATAATACGGCCGGCATATGCGAGAATCGGAGAAAAAAAGCGTGGCCTAGAACGACCGACCACTTGTTGCGCTCTGCTAGCTTGTATGTTTTTCGCCTGGAGGAAGTTTTGCTTGTCGCCATTGTCTACATATTCCCGTTGATTAATGGAACTTATGATTTTTAGTGAGCCCTATTTTTTCCACGACAATTCAAAGTCTTTTCGATTGAAATAAGCCAAAAAAACTTCAGTGGATTAGCGATTGTTACATAAATTGAGATATTTTCAAGTAAATTTTGGGTTTCAATTTTTGAATATCTAATTTATTTAATTTTTATCTACAAATAATATGGGATCTACAGACAATACTTACCTACGTATGGCATTTTATCCGCGCTTAACCATTTGAATTGTGAGGAAGTTTTTCGTTGGGGCAAAAATACTGTGAAAGAAGGGATTAGCGCGTAGGTAGAATGGTCGGGTAACCCCGAACGGTGGGTAACCACGGACATATAAATTTTTAAATTTTTAAGAGACCAACCACCTTGCATAGGTAAAACTTTATTATAAATGCGCGCCCTCTAGAACACAAACAAATCCAACTCAATTGTGTGATGTGGGCGCCGAGTGAGTTATGCGCTAGTTTACGTTTTGTTCCCGGTAAAAATGTTTTTTCACTCCTGTCAAATTTCGTTGGAGGTTCTCAAGTAAAATAAATATGTAAATATACGTACATGTCCATTATTCAGTGCTATGAATGCATACACTGGGCCTACGAAGATCGTGCTTATATAAATTCTTCAGATATTCATTATTATTGTGATGTCTGTCAAGCCAAAAAACATTTATGTCCAGGATTACCCGCCGTCTTTTTTGTTCCCGATAAATTAAGATCAAAGAATTTTTAATATTTTTGTTCAAACAATTTTGATATGATTTCTAATTTTTAATTACATAATCTAATTGAAAAAGTTCCTCGTTTTATTTTAGGAGTAAAATAAAGACAGAAATTTCACTTTTTGTATTTTTACCCTTTTGCTGACACTGTTTATAATTATGCGAGTACATATTATACTCATAAATAATTAACGTTTAAATCAAACACACTTTCATCATTCACTTTTTAGATGTTTAACTAAAACTTTTTTGTAGGATGATGCCAATTATTAGGATTATGAGACACATACCTATACCCA